>PVIC010006779.1:0-53116 GCA_004025085.1 Thryonomys swinderianus
GAGGGGAAGGAATAAATATGATACAGAAAGAAAATAAAAGAGCATGTATAAGGGGGGAGGAGGGGGGAGTGGGTAGGGATATGGGTAAAAATGAGAATTAACTTGTGGCATATACTGGTACAAATTTCCCAATGTTATATGTGATTTTGAGATGTATATAAATTGTACCAATAAAGAATTCAATTAAAAAAAATAATAAAATGTACAAATAAAGACAATTTTTTAAAAAAGTAAAAAAAAAAAACACAATGACAATTCACCTCAAAATTTAAAAAACTATAAAATAATTGAAATTAGGGAGGCAAATTCATAACTATAATATTTTATATGCTGATTTCTAGATACATCTCACTAATATTGTGACACTTGGGGAAATTTTCATTAAGTCTATCTGTGTGGATATGGGGAGGAAGTTTTTCAGGCAAACGAATGTAGTTAAATCGCACACTACATCTGGTTTTATTGCAGAGTCCGCTCTAAGAGTTGAGCTCTTTTACCATAAATTTCTGCCACCTTTCACATTTATAACTGACGAGAACGCACACATACTTCCTAATGAGTGATCAATTTCAATGTTTTAAACTCTGCTTTTTCCCCTGTGTTTTTCCTCATTTTTCTGCCTTAACTTATCAGACTGGTTAATACATTCTCTTCTTTATGCAAAAATAAATGTTATGTGTTTTGTCCATAGACTGATTTTTAAAATTGAAAACTCATCAACACTTTTTATTATTATAATCGTGAGAATATCGCTCACTGTCAGAGTAAACAGGATTACATTTCATTCCCTAAAAACTTGTGTCCTGATGTCTGAGAAATTAAAATAAAAATATTTATAGTTTCGCTATAAACTAGGTACTTGTGTCCTATATTGGTATTTTGCTTGGTTTTATATATGGGGTGTAGAATATTGTGTATTTTTAGTTTTGAAAATTCAGACACCACTCTGTATATTTCACGCGTTCTCAAGACGTCGGCGCTTTCCCAAACCATCTTGCTTGACGTCCCTCTGTCCCCCTAGAGGAGGTCTCTCTCCTGAGGGCCTGAAGCTGTGCGCTCCACGGAGCCCAGCTCATTTATCTTCTTGCTGTGAACCATCAGACTAGCCTCGCTCCCAGGACTGCCTGGACCATCCTCAGATTTCCTCAGATCAAATCTTTTCATTTTGCAAGTGTCGCTTTTTGGGGACATATATTCCTATAGTTTTCTTGAAAAGTCATTTTGTAAGAACATACACATTTCAAAATGCCTATTTGGGTCTCACATTAGAGTAACATTTTCATTTCACATTTAGTTCTAAAAGAAAATTGTGGTTCTTTCTTCTTCAGTACTTTATTCTACAATATGGTATTGCTGAAAGGAATTCTGATGCTGATCCAAGGTTATCACATACAATACCGGGTGTGGGGACTCACATCCACCAGCAATCAGTACCACATTCCACAGTGCTGGGTGTGGTTCCTCATGCTTGTAATCCCAGCCCTAGGGAGGCAGAGGCAGGAGGATTGATGATTGAAAGATCCTTCTTCCCTTAGTGAACAGAGACCATGGTCACATTTGTTGAAAGCCACAGGATATTTCTGTAACATTAGTTTGATTTTTGCATAATAAATGGCTTCACTTCTTTAGAAGGTTACACTGTCTTTAACCTTTACATTCAAATACTTTCACAAATGTTTAGAGAAAGAAGTTTCACATCTAATGGTCACTTGCATTTTCTTTAAACCTGTAGACTGATGATTTAAGTCTGTGAAATGCCTATTATTCTATAATTATTGGATAATTTCTTCTAACATCTCCTTAATTTTCTTTTTTTTTTTTTGATGTCTTTTGAGTAGAATAGCAGTCTTCTATGACTGGTCTTTTTTCTGTTACTCTTTCTGTTTGTCATTCTGTTGAATGTATCAGGACAGACTTCTTTTTTTTCCTCCCTTTTCCATTTTCTCTTCCTCCTCTTCATTCTTCTCATTATTTATACCCCCTATAAGCCCCTATAAGTTCTCACCACACTTATTTTTTTCTATGATTAATTTCTCTTTTATAAAACATAATATTTTATTTAATGGACACATCAGCCCCAATGTTTTTGTACAAGAGTGGGCTTTTGTGTCTTGTTCCCTTATATTAATTTACTAAATTGCCTATCTTTCCTTCCTCTGTAACCAGCTCTTCTGTTTATCTAAGTCTTTTTCTTTCATGCTCATCATTAGTTTTAATTCATTAATTTATTTGTATATATTAGATAAATATAATGATAACATGTAGGGAATTTATGCCTGTATAAAAACATATCCTACTTTTTTCCCATTCCCTCCCCTTCCCTTCAACTCTTCCTTTTTTTTTTTTTTTTTTTTTTTTTTGAGACAGGGTCTCGCTTTGTAGTTCAGGCTGGCTCTGAGCTCACTATGTAGCCCAGGCAAGCCTTGAACTCAGCAATCCTCCTGTCTCTGCCTCCTGAGTGCTGGGATGACAGGCGTGAGCCACCACGCCCGGCACTGTGGTATGTAGTATTGATGGCTGCTGGGCGTGAGTCTCCACGCCCAGCATTGTATGTGGTCACTGGGGATCGAACTCAGGACCTTGCTCTTGTGAGGCAGGCGCTGGAACCACTGAGCTAACCCTCCAGCCCTCTTCCTTTCCTTTTTTACAAAAGCTTTGTTTTGGGCCGGAGATTTAGCTCAGTGGTTGCAGCACCTGCCTGGCAAGCACAAGGTCCTGAGTTTGATCCCCGGTAACCACATACAATGTAGGGCGTGGTGACTCATGCCCACCAGTAATCAATACCACATACCACAGTGCTGGGCATGGTAGCTCACGCCTGTCATCCCAGCACTCAGGAGATAGAGACAGGAAGATTGCTGAGTTGAAGGCTTGTCTGGGCTACATAGTGAGCTCAGGGCCAGCCTGAACTAAAAAGTGAGACCCTGTCTCAAAAAAAAAAAAAAAAAAAAAGCTTTGTTTCTGTTTTTCCTTTTTTTCTCAACCCCCAGTTCCTCTTCTCATTAGAACATTTTCTTCCTATTTCACAATATCTATTTTACATTTTGGTCCTTAATTATACTTTCATTCACACTGAGAAACAATAAGCTAATTACATGTGTGCCATATTTATTCCACTTAAGAGTATGGTCTCACAGTGCATCCATTTACCTAGGAATGTCTCATTTATGTTTTTTTTAATGGATAAATAGTACACCATTATATATTTAAAAATGCATCTTCCTTACCCATTCATCAGTTGTTGGGAATTCGGGTTTTTTCAAGATTTAGCTACTACAAACTGGACAGCTATAAACATGGATGTACACATACCTCTTGTATGGTACTTTTAATTCTCTTAGTAATATAGTAAAGCAGGAGAATATCTGGGTAAATGATACCTCTAGTTTTAGTTTTTTGAGGAATCTCAGCACTGATTCCAACAGTGGTTATACCAGTCTATAGTACCAGCAACAACAGAGGAAGTTTCTTTTTTCCCTCATCTTTACTGATTTCTTGTTCTTTTTTTTTTTTTTTTTGAGACAGGGTCTCGCTTTGTAGTTCAGGCTAGCTCTGAGCTCACTATGTAGCCCAGGCAAGCCTCAAACTTAGCAATCCTCCTGTCTCTGCATCCCGAGTGCTGGGATTACAGGCGTGAGCCACCACGCCTGGCTGGTTGATTTCTTGATAGCAGCCATTCTTTCTGGAGTGAGATGAAACCTTGATGTTGTTTTAATTTGCATTTCTTGAATCATGCTGGTCATTGTTTTACACATCTGGCCACTACATACTTGCCTGTTCGTTGAGGAAAGTACAGTTGGTTAGCTGACATGGGCTTCATTTGTTCCATTTGAGTTTCTCTTATGAACAAGTATAAATTGTATACAGGCCTAAGGCAACCAATGGCATGCTTCAGTGTAGATTTCACAAGCAAGGTACTAGGTGTATGTTTGTATGGAAAATGTCAGGTGACTGGAGATTTATTCTGAGGTTTGATACACACTCTAGTCTTCTTACAGTTTTTCTTCCAAGATGATTCATTTACTTTATTTGGAAGAGAAGTCTCTGTCCTCACCCCTCAAAGAGAATAATGGAAGGTCTTTGTGTTGAGGACTGACCTGGATGCATTGCACAGTCCTCTTTATTGACACAGTTCAGCATTCTGTATTTCTGCTACTCCTCATTTTCTCCTTCCTTCCTGTTTCATTCTCTAATGCCAAAGTCATTTTAATGTCTGATGGGAAGGTTGGTTTTCAGCTCCCAGAGCAGTCTCATGTAACAAATTTTGCTCTGCTCATTGACAAACATCAGTGTCAAATTTTAGTCTTCCAAAACGTCAATGAATTATCTGTTATATTGATAACTATACAGTCTTTGAAGTATTCTGTTTTTATTTGTGTACATTGGAATGTGTGTCTTTAAAAAAAATCCAGATAACAGGAGAAAACTAGATGAAACCCTTTTCTCAGCATACCATCTTGAATTGAAAGTCCAAAAGAGATCCCTGAGTACTCAGGTGTCTAGTAGTTCATCACTTACAATAAATATTTAATGACATATTTTCAAAATTAACAATGAAGCACTTAACTCTTCTTTCAAATATGATAAACAGTTATCTGAAAATATTTGAGAATAGACCAGCAAGCAGAATTTCCCTTTTAAGGCTTCTCTTTATTTTCAAGACAGAAATATATCCACACACCAATGAATGTGCATGACCTGTGAAGTTCAAAGGCTGAGGCATATTTGAAGAGTTGAAATCTCAAGATTATAAACAGAGTGAGAGGATATTTGTATGAAATTTTGTATCTTATTTTTATTTTAAAACTAGCAATACTCTCTGTCACTACATAAGGCTACTAAAGATTCTGGGATTTATGAAAAAAGGGTGTATTATTGTTTTACAGGAAGTGTTTTATCTGACTCATCAGTATATGGCTTTTACTTATTAGTTCTGTCATCCTAGAATATTTTTCTGCCAGGCTTTATAATATGATAGTTCCCATTCCTGAAAGGATATGGAAAGTGTACCTTGATGAGCTGCTTCTGTGCCATTGAATACTACTAAGAACTCCATTCTTATGTTGCAGCAATAAAGGACCATTAATCCTTTATTACAAACTGATTTAGTACACAGGTATTAACTTTTTCATCATGAAGCATGGTTGAAAGCAATAAAAAATGTCTGATTTGACATATTCCTTGTAGCTCACTATGTCTAGTATTTTATAATAATAAATGAATTGTTAATGATATTATAATGCATATTGTAATAAAATACATTATTTTATATTTAAACTACAAAATGTTTAGTAGTGACAATATTATAACAAAGTTACTGCTGAAGGCCATAATCAATAATAATACTATATATTTTTGTCTCAAAGAATTTTTGCACATGCTAAATTTTATCTTAACTTTTAAGAAACTAATATACAGTAGAAGTTATAAGCCTCTACCCCTCAAAAATATTCAAAACTAGAGTATCACAAAGAAATGCTTATACAAAGTGATTTACAAATAAATTCTATTAAAATACACAGGAAAAATAAGATTCAAGATGTGTCATTTACTGGTACAAACTCTCAATATTGAATGTGATCATAATGTTTATTTATGAAATGTACCACTGCAACCAAATAAAAATATAGAAAAATTGGGCCAGAGATTTAGCTCAGTGGTTCCAGTGCCTGCCTAGCAAGTGCAAGGTGCCTTGTTTGATCCCTGGTAACCACATACAACAATACCAGGTATGGTGGCTCACGTCCACTGGCAATCAGTACCACATACCTCAAATGCTGGGTTTGGTGGCTCAAGCCTGTAATCCCAGTACTCAGGAGTCAGAGGCAGAAGGATTGCTGAGTTGGAGGCTTGTCTGGGTTACATAGTGAGCTCAGGGCCAGCCTGAACTATAAAGCGAGACCCTGTCTCAAAAAAACAAAAACAAAAAATTCATAGAAAGAGTATGTTCTCTTTTTTATAAAGGCTCATTTTGTCTGGCCATCATACTTGTAAAAAATTTGAATTATTTACCGTATTAGCTGTATGAAGCTTTTTGGTAAAATACAAAGAGGGTAGAAACCAAGAATTGCACATTAATTGAGTATATTCCTAACTGGAAGAAAGACTGTCTCTAAATTGTGTGTGTGTGTGTGTGTGTGTGTGTGTGTGTGTGTGTGCTTACTTTTTGCAGATACATGATCATTATTTTGCTTTGTAGCAATAATTTAAGATCTCACTAGATTTTCAAATGGCATTTTTCTTCTTATAAGTCATGTCAAAAGTCAAAGGTCATGATCTGTAACTATCAATCTTTGCTCTTTGGGATATCATTCCACTATGTTTAGCTAGAAGAACAGCTTAGAGATGTTGACTTACAGCACTGTGGTTTAGAATATAACCAGTTTTCTTTTTTTTAAGTTTTTATGATAGATCTTTTCATTTTATTTACCACCAAATAACAATGCAGACATGTCTCAATGCAGCCCTTGACAGACTGTGTGGTCACTGGAAGGGGCATTGGCTAAAGAGATTTTTGTCCTTAGTCTGTTAAAAACATTTTATTTATTGTTATATGGAGCTATTAAAGAATACAAAAGTAAGTTTTTTATTTACATAGACATGATAACAATTTACTGTTGCTGTGTATTATTGGCTATTGAATTAATCAGAAAAGCTATGGGCTTTTCTTTGTTGTTATTGTTGTATTTTTGTAGATAACAGCGAAGAAGAAAAAAACAGCAAATGGTAACATGGAGATATGTATTCCTGGAAATTGAAATTCCAATTTCAAAATCAGACAGGCACTTTATGTGTTTATCATATTAAATTAATTAGATTTTTAAGGGGAACTAAAATGTAAACTTTTAGCAAAAGTATACTTTTGCTGTATTTTGGTAACACAGATGTTATTATGAAAGCTTCTTAGAGTTTTGTATTTTCTGGATAGTTATTAGTAAATGATAATGAAATCTTCCTCAGCTAGTCGGTCTCAACTGATTTTTCCATCTGGTATTTATCATGTAAATATGTCTAATCAGCAATATTAAGTACTTTGCAAGCTATTCAGGCAGCCACTTAACTTCTCTATTTACAAATACAGTATAACCAAATCTTTCTCTCTGTCTTGAATTATTTTCTTTTCCTTCCTAAGAGTTCATAAAGAGTATTCCTACATCTTCTAAAATGTTAAATTAATGTGATAATTATCTAGTATGTCTTATTTATGTTTCACAGAAACTACAAATACCAAGTGTAACAAGTTCCTTGGTTAATTCAGATTTACAAAGAATCACACAAGAATAAACAGGTTTTTTTTTTTCTGGTCTTAATGCCAACTTTTTCAGTATCCTATGATAAATTTTACAAGACCATCTCCTATTCACTTCTAGTTCTAGCCTCACTCTTTGAATCAAACTTCCTCTTTATCTACAAAATGAAGTCCAAATATCTATCTATAGTGGGATGTACAGGGGCATTCACTATAAAGTCTTTCCTATGTGTGAATTATCATTTCAGAGTGAAAATATTCACTGAGGCAATTTTCAGGAACTTTTCCAAATTTTCATGGAAAGAATGCTAAATCAGGATTCCTCTCTTCTCTCTTGGAATCTTAGCTGCCATGAATTGAGAAGCTTCCTTTTGCCATCTCTGCCATCAGACTTTCTCTGCCTTAGCTACTGCTGACCATGGACTAATCCTACAAACTATGAGCCAAATTAAACTTCTACTCCTTTAAATTCTAGGTGTTGAGTATTTTGTTCTATTCTTGGAACAAAAATCTGACTACTAAACATACAAATTCCAAAATTTACTTGTGTCATTTCAGTTTTTTACCTGTATTTTTTTTATTTTTTTGCTTTTGAGACAGGGTCTCACTTTGTAGTTCAGGCTGGCTCTGAGCTCACTATGGTGCCCAGGCAAGCCTCCGCGAACTCAGCAATCCTCCTGTCTCTGCCTCCCGAGTGCTGTTTACCTTTATTTTTAATTAAAATATTTCTTTTACACATTCATCTGTTTCATTTTATTCAAGATATGTTCAAATTTATTAGATTATATCAGAATTTTACTTGTTTAGTGTCTAGAGTTCACACCATAGTTTTTGAACATTGAGGATGAAGGAAGAATGTCCCCCAATCAGCTGACACCCTAAACAAAGGCACTATAAAAACATACGAGCAATATTTAAAGTATATTATACATTCAATAGTAATAAATGATAGAGAAAAGAAATAAAGTAACTAATGGAAATCAAACATTCTGATATGGGGGAAAGAAAAAAAACTGATAGTAAACAAAAGGAAACTTCTGTATGTGGTGGCAGGGGGTTATAGGGTTGGTAAGGGAAGGGGAAAAATGAAAATTAATTTATGTCATAGACTAGTACAAATTCTCACTGTGGAGTGCAATTGTGATGTATATATATATATATATAATGTACCAATAAATTTATTATTTATTTATTTGTTTATTTATTTATTTGAGACAGTGTCTCACTTTGCAGTTTAGGCTGGCCCTCAGCTCACTATGTAGCCCAGGCAAGCCTCGAACTCAGCAGTTCTCCTGCCTCTGCTTCCCAAATGCTGGGATTACAGGCATGAGCCATCACGCCTGGCACTGTGGTATGTGGTATTGATTGCTGGTGGGCATGAGTCACCACGCCCAGCATTGTATGTGGTTACCAGGATTGAACTCAGGACCTTGCACTTGCGAGGCAGGCGCCAGAACCACTGAGCTAAATCTCCGGCCCTAATTTTTTTTTTTAAAAAGCTGATATTTTAGATTGCCCAAAGTTATCCTCATGCTGAAGGAAACATTTTTGTAAAAATGTGATGGACAGAAGAAAGGTGGCAAGCCATGCATTTATCTGAAAGACAAGCATTTCAAGTAGAACAGTAGCTGGAGAGGCTTGGTTTCTGGAAATACTGCCTAGGTGGATCAGTGTCCAACATTACTACTTTGCTGTGGGAGAGGATCTATCACTGGTCTTATTGCTTTGCATTATTTTATTTCATTTAAAAAAGTAATCTCCATAATAAAATGTAAGTGTTGTGAATTCCCAAAGCAAATGTTTTCTCTAGTGTATTCAATTTTTATTACCTTGATTTTTTTTTTTTTTTTTTGAGACAGGGTCTCGCTTTGTAGTTCAAGCTGGCTTTGAGCTCACTATGTAGCCCAGGCAAGCCTTGAACTCAGCAATCCTCCTGTCTCTGCCTCCTGAGTGCTGGGATTACAGGCATGAGCCACCATGCCTGGCTACCTTGATATTTTTAAAATAGGATTTTTCCTAGGAATCTTTTGGTTATTGAAGTATTACATAAAAATAGGCAAAAATCATACATTTAGTTGACAATTTTGAGAATTTATTGTAATGATAGTAAAGCAACACCTAAAATAGTATATGTGAGTATATGAATTCAGAGCATAAATTCCTTAGCTTAGAACGTAGTTGATGTATTTCTTAAGTATATTTACATTAAAAGTAAGGCAATTGAAATGAGAGCAGGAAGCACAAAATGGGTTGGGAAGAAACTTGGAGACAAGACTTCTTAGGGAAAGACTTTATGAACAAAACCTCCATAGCACAAGAATTAGCAAAAGTAATCAACAACTGAGACCTCATCCTATTAAAAAAAAAGCTTCTACACAGCAAAAGAAATCATTAGCAGAGTGAAAAGACACACAAAGAATGGCTGGTATCATGAAATTAACCAGCAACAAATGCTGATGAGGCTGTGAGGAGAAAGGAACCCTTCTCCACTGTTGGGGGGATTGTAGAATGGTACAACCCCTATGAAGATCAGTGTAGAGGTTCCTCAAAAACTAGGATTAGAGGTCCCATTTGACACTGCTATTCCCTTGCTAGGTTTATACATAAAAGGTTGAAAAGATTCATATCACAGTAACATATATGCACCCATGTTTATAGCAGTTCAATTTTTGATAGATATATCTTGGAAACAACCCAAATGCTCATCAACTGAATACTGGATAAAGAAGGGGTAGCTTTTTTATTTTTATTTTTCTTTATAAAATGGAGTATTTATTCTAAAAAGAATGACAAGTTTGAGTCATTCATACTTAAATGAATGTACCTTGAAGACATACTCATAAGTGAAATAAATAGGTCACAGATGTGTAAATAACATATCTTTTCTTGTATAAGAAACTGAAGATGTAAATGATTTCTAGAGTGTATGATAGATATCATGAAACAGAAAATATTCAAAGGGTATAGGGGAATAAGGGTAAGTAACATGGGGAAAGAAAAAATGTGATAGTTCAAAAAGAAAAAAAAAGCACACATATATGGGGGTGGGAGATGGTAGGATGGGCAATGGAATGGGAAGAAATAATTAAGTAGTATCATATACTGATGAATTCTCAGTGTTGATTGTGATCATGATGTATATACGAAATGCACCGATAAAATCAATTAATTTAAAAGAAGAAGGAATATCAAGTCAAATGTTAAAGACAGGCTGCAAAAGAGAATGTTTCACATTTTAATATAATAGAAGAGACTCATTTATCAAGATGGTAAGACTTGGAGTTTATAAATTCTTCAAGAATGCCAGTAATTTTTATATATGAAAATGAGGAACCAGCACCAAGATGGAGAAGAAAAGGATGAGATAATGATTTTACCTCAAATATCTATTGAACAATCAAAGAATTCTCTGATCTCCTCATCATCATGCTTTCCAGCTGGTACATATTTCTCTTAATCAATGAGTTCAAAACAGAGGAATTTAAATAAAACCCAATTCCAAAATGTGATGACTGGGAGTGACAGTGGAAAATGCCTCTGTGGAAACAGTTTCAAACCAAACTCTCAGAAAACAAATCTTCTGATTTCCAAGAAATACTACAAATGTTGGCAGGACAGACACGGGCACACCCAGATTTCTGCACTAATATATACGAGGTGTTAACGACCACCGGATTAACATCCACACCCGCTTTCAGCATAAAGAGTGATTCAAAGGCAAGCCAGTTCCAAATACCTTACCCAATCAGGAAACTGAAGGATTATCACTGAATGACACACATTTTAAAGCAGCAATTTGATACATGTATGTAAGAATGTGCCTCCAAGGAACTTTATAAGTCTTCAGGTTTCATTTAGTTTTCTTTCTAAAATTTAGCAAGTGCTTATAAAAGAAACTACTTTTTGATTCTGTGCCTATATTAAAGTATTCTTGTTGAAGTTGAAAGAGGTATTTTCTTTATAAACTCCTGATTTACTCTCCTAAAAAAAGCCTTTCCTTCTCAGGGCTAGATATTTCCATGTCTGCCTTCATTCTTAATGGAAAATCCCTGGAAAAGATGTAAAAAAAATCCATATGTCCCATAAGTATTTGGGAAATATGGGGTGGGGTAGTGAAGGTATGCTGCTTATGCCTTTATAAAAATGTTATTTCTGTTTTTACTAATGCTAAAAAGTAATATAATGAACCACTTCAGATTTTCCACCAAGTTGGATCTCAAGGAAGAAGTGGATGCCATGGTGAGACACTGCAGCACGTAAGAATAATGTTGATTTAGTTGGCATTGTGTAAAAGCACTAGTTAAAAATCAGAAGGTGACGTTGTAGCAACATGACAGAACTAAGTCTAAACAAGGAAATGTGCCTTCCCTTTTTGTCACCTTAAGGCACAAAGCCAAAATAACACAGAAAAAAAGTGAAATGATTAGGGGTCCAAGAGTTTGATTTATGTGGAGAGATTAAAAGAGCACAGAGTAGTGTATATTTTGGCTAAGTGATTGCTAAGAGGAACATGATAACAAGCTGAAAATATGTGAAAGATGTAAATGCCTCAGGAGAGGAAGAATCCTTTGGCAGGATGCAAAGGGACAGCACAAAAGCAGAAGAGGAACAATTTCAGTTAAGCATGAGGAGAGGAAATATGCTCACCATGAGAACTGAACATATCTTTAGAGAAACAGTGATGGCCTCATTCTTAGGATATTTGAAAGATCCCAAATAAAACCTTGGGGGACTTACTAAAGGAACCATGGTTTTCTAGTAAGATGCTATATATCTAAATGAAAAAATGCTTAAACAATTCAATTAATTTTAAATTTTTTATTTCTATTTATTTATTTATTTATTTATTTTTGAGGCAGGGTCTCACTTTGTAGTTCAGGCTGGCCCTGAGCTCACTGTGTAGCCCAGCCAAGCCTTGAACTCAGCAATCCTCCTGTCTCTGCCTCCCAAGTGCTGGGATTACAGGTGTGAGACACCATGCTCGACTATTTTTTTTTTTTTTTTTTTTTTTGCTTCTTTTTGAGACAGGGTTTCGTGTTGTAGTTCAGGCTGGCCCTGAGCTCACTATGGTGCCCAGGCAAGCCGCCGCGAACTCAGCAATCCTCCTGTCTCATGCCCGACTATTTTTTAAATTTAATCAGTAGTCCCATTGGACTGAGGAAGAAAGGCAGTATAAAAGGTGAAGGTTGTTTGTGTGTACGAATGTGCTCATGTGTGCTTATGTGTGTTCATGTGTGTACATAGGGTTAGGCAGAGAGGGAGCACTTGGGATGGTTGTGCTTTGGCTTAAAAATAAAATTAACTGCCTAATTGAAATCAAGGAGTAAAACAAAGCAATAAAATTTATGAGTGACTATGGGGAATATGATTTAATGTTGGATTATGTAGGTGGACTGAAATACTGGAATCATCTGACCTTACATGATATTTGGAGGATCCAGGTAATTATATCTCACCACCACATCCACCCTTTGTAACCTCCAAGCTGTAGGGGTTTATAGCTTGTGCCTTTTTTAGAGTAATTAGGAATATTTATTTAGATGCAACTCATCCAGAAGCAATATAAAATTATTTTTGAAGCACCTGAAGTCTATAACCACCTCCCGTGGTGTTCTATCAATGTTACTAAATGTAGAGCAAACCATAATGATTTGGAGAGTTGGAGAAAAGAGATACTATAGTTCTCCAGATTCCCTGGCTGTCTGGCCTTCTCCGGTCTATTTGGAGGCTCCCGTGTGCATTAGTTTCTGCAAAGGCAATGTTTCCAGTCATTGTTCTCTGGGAAGCAAATAGGGACAATGTTTCACGCAATGAAAAATTGAGAAGGTGTGGAGACAGGATTGGAAGCTGGATTTTATCTTCTACCTCCCTCCCTGCTTGTGTTTCACTGCTAACAACCTAACAACCAACAGGAAGACTCTTTACCTCTAGCACAAAGGTCAAGTGACAGGTTCCTGCATAACCAGTGCTCTGGGAGTCACCAGCTACCCCAGCTGCTGTCCTCCTGGGGCTGAGCACATCTGCTCAGCAAGGTCTTTGGCTTTCTCTGACCTGGGGCGTGGGAACCTCAGGTCATTTCCTAACACAGGTCTCATTAGCTTGGTACAATTAAATTACAGAAAAATCCAGTTGATGAACAGCTCATATTATTTATAATTTCCATTAGCACTAAAAATTTCTTCAGACTGAAATTTCATAAGGCCATCTCATGTCATCTGTCACACAATTAATCTAACCAGGGAGAGGGAGGATGCCATTTGAGTCACAAGAAATATTTGCATGTGAAAAAACTGAATGGTTTTTTTTTTAGCAGTTTTTCATTTAGACAGGAATTATTTCTACCTTTAGTTTAAAAAGAGGTGTGTATGTGTGTGTTTAAGGGTGAGTGTTTTCTATAGTGTCATCTCATATGTGGCTTATACTTATAATTAAAAATTGGAAAATATTCTTTTAAACTTGAGTTTTAATTAGAATCAGTTCAGGACACATGGGTAACAGAGATGTATCAGAGTTTAGATTCTACAATGTTATTAACTGCACTTTAAAGTAAGGGCACTGATTAAAGTGGGAAGTAAAGTGGGTGTAGAGGTTGCTGGGAGTCCTGAATGTGTGTAGTTTGTCTTATATTTAGTTCTTGAAGAAACTACCACAAAAATCTGCACCTCATTTTCTCTGCTTACATACTTACACAGTCGTGTCAAAAGAACCCTAGGATCTAGACAGCTATAAAATCATCAATTCACTGGAAAATGATTAGGTAAAATAGATATGGTTTGTTATTTGAAAATGTTATAAGTATATACAAACTCACACAAGGGATGGTGAGCTAGTGCTTTGGAAAATGGGATTTTAGATTCTGTTCTACAGGAAATATAATTACCTTAATCTTTCAATATGTATAGCAAATAAGCAAATTGAATGAACAAAAACAATGAGTGAGAAGATCACCTAGGTGTCCTTGTAGGGTAAGAAAGTGGAAGAAAGTGTCTTTTGTTGTAGTGATTCAAGAGAATTCCCTTCTCATCCACCATTGCACAGTGAGGAGCAAATCTCAACTGCATGGACTCTGGAAAGAGA
This sequence comes from Thryonomys swinderianus, assembly GCA_004025085.1. Classification (NCBI taxonomy): domain Eukaryota; kingdom Metazoa; phylum Chordata; class Mammalia; order Rodentia; family Thryonomyidae; genus Thryonomys; species Thryonomys swinderianus. The sequence continues at coordinate 14,327 of PVIC010006779.1, forward strand.
TGAACAGAAACAAAGCAGATGGCACATCATGGCTCATTCTGCAGTTCTCAAGTTCTTCAGTTCTCTTTAATGAAGAGCCTAGTGTTATGCTTTTTAAATTATTTTTTATTTTGTAGTACCAGAGAGGAAAACCAGGCCTTCTCTCTGAGTTCTGTCCCATGTCTCTTCCTTTGATAGATTGCTTGATTGATTAGTTTGAAGTTTGAGGCAGGAGTTTGCCCTAGTCTCTAAGTTGCCAACAGTGGGATTGAATTTAAAATCATTCTGCCTCAGCCTCCCAGACAGCTGAAATTATACCCATGCAGCAGCATGCCAGACAGGTGCGCGCATGCGTGTGCACACACACACACACAAACACACATATAGTATTTATAATAATTATATATGGCTCTATATCAGAATTATTGAGAGGATATTTATAGGATGCATATAGAATATTCTTCGATACAGTAATTATAGAAAGAAAATATCAAATTTATTTTTGTTATGTTTCAATTATCTTTTTTTTTTTTTTAAGGCAGGGTCATGCTTTGTAGTTCAGGCTGGCCCTGAGCTCACTATGTAGTCCAGGCAAGCCTAAAACTCATCAATCCTCCTGCCTCTGCCTCCCCAGTGCTGGAATGACAGGCATGAGCTACCATGCCGGCACTGTGGTATGTGGTATTGATAGCTGGTGGGTGGGGGTCACCATGCCCAACATTGTATGTGGTTACCAGGATCAAACTCAGGGCCTTGCGCTTCCGAGGCAGGTGCTGGAACCACTGACCTAAATCTCCAGCCCCTCAATTATCTTTGAGTAAATTAGCACTTCAACTATAAAAAATCTTAATGTTATGGTAGATGGTAATATTTAGGGTTATAGTTAAATATTTATGATTATTTCATAGATACAAGAATATCAGTTTATTCATTAATTTACCAATTGTTGAATCATAATTTAATAGACATTAATTATAAGCAGTGGGCAGGACACTCTAGACAGCATAAATAACTGGTGCTGAGATAAGAGATATATCAGGGAATTCAAAATAAAGCTACTTAACATTTATTGATATTAGAGAACTTCTAAATAGCATAGCATTTAAACTGAGATCTTAAGTGTTCTCACCACATTCACACACACATATACAATTAGATAAGGTGATAGTTATGCTCTTCAGCTATACTAAAGTTTGAAAATTTTTGAATTTTGAATGGAATTCATTTAAGTAACCTAGAAAAAATTAGGAAACAAAAATTTGAAAAGAAAAAAATTCTACTGTATTCCATTATTATGGGCATTTCAAACATGGATCCCAGGAATGGAAAAGCTATGGTAAGAATTCCCACAATGTATTTCTATACGAAGATAGAATATTGTATATCATATATATATATATATGTATATGTATATGTATATCACATATATAATCTTTCTGTATAATATACATATAAATATTTATGAGTTATTATACCTCAAAAAATCTACAAAATTTAAAAGAAAAGAGACATTAAAATTTAACTTTTTGCTAGGCGTGGTGGCTCACGCCTGTAATCCCAGCACTCGGGAGGCAGAGACAGGAGGATTGCTGAGTTCGAGGCTTGCCTAGGCTACATAGTGAGCTCAGAGCCAGTCTGAACTACAAAGCGAGACCCTGTCTCAAAAAAAAAAAATTAACTTTTTAGCTGGGTGTGGTGGCTCATGCCTATAATCCTAGCACTCAGGATGCAGAGGCAGGAGGATAGATGAGTTTGAGACTTGCCTGGGCTCAGGGCTAGAGTGAATTACAAAGCGAGACCCTGTCTCAAAAAAAAAAAAAATTAACCTTTTGGGGAAAAAAAAAAAAAAGGTTTAGTGGAGACAAGGTGCTGGTGGTATAAAGGAAGAGTACTCAGTGAAGTGCACCAGGTACTGTTCCAGACAGGGACTGCAAATTGCTCTCCAGAAAGTTTATATCAGTTTATATCCCTGCGGATATCTCACAGGTTTACTTAGAGCTAAGAAAGTTAAGATTTATTACCAAAATTGTAGTTGAGTGTTCTTTGCTCTACAGTGGAGAATGGAATCTACCAAAGATTAACGCAGTTAAGAGGCAATTTGTTTTTCAGGATACTCATCATCCATTTCAAACAGGAGCCAAGAATCATAGAAACACAATTACATACATGACACACACACAAAGTGGGGGTATTTGAGTAGTGAGCGAAGTTGAAGGTGACTCAAGGCCCAGAACAAATATCCAGTTCACTTGTGGAAACAATATGGAGAGAATACTTTATCCTTTGGTATTTTCAACTTAATCATTTTGCTTTAATCAAATTATAGAAGCATTTACCTCAGAGATTATTTTCAAGCCAACAAGTTTAAAGGAAGTTCAAATTCTGGCAATTATTAATTATGGTGATATTTTTGTGAAATGTTCTTATCCAAATTCATTGTCAATTAATGTGATTGGACGATACACACTACCTGATTTACAAAGTTATATTATACATACTGTACATTAACCTCCATTCATTTATTTCCATAACTTAAACGTAAACCACAAACACTTGTAATTGAAAACTAGTGTCTAATATTGGACCACATTGACTTACAGCAGAGAACCATGACTATTTAAGTGAAACAGGAGTCTCATGTTTCCAGTATCTTCTGCATGGGGATTTAATATTTACATTTTAGTGATGAGAAGTCAAATTCATGACATCCAAACTTGTCTCTTGTTTGTGTACTTAAATCTTGATTCTGAGAGAAACTGTATAGTTATATTGACTTCCCAGGTGAGATTTCATACTGCAGTAGGGATGTTTTAATCATACTACAGTGTGTAATGATTATTTAATGCTGCCTGGAAAAAGACTCATAAAGAGACACAGTAATAGTTGAAGTGATAGTAAAACAACATGCAAAGGTCTGTGAAATAGGAAGAAAACATGCAAATGGAAAAGGGAAAGGGTAGGTGCAAGAAAGTAAAGAATGGAAAGAAAAAATTTGATAGTAAAAAATGAAAGAAAGTTTGTATATAGGGGGACTTGTAGGGAGGGCAGGGGAAAGGAAAAAATGAGATTCAAGATGTGTCATGTATAGATACAAAGTCTCAATGTTCAATGTGATCACAGAGTATGTATATAATGCATCAACAAAGTTAATTACAAAAAAGAATTAGTATACTTTTACTTTACCTGTTCTGTTAATTGATATGAAAATATTAACCTTTTTATCAATACCAATTATTGTTTTCAGAATTTCTTACATTGTAGGACACAAAAATATAGGCCTATTCTAATAAACTCATTTTTTAACAATTGAATTGTTTATTGGTACTATATATATATATCTCACAATCACAAATAACATTGGGGAATCTGTACTAGTATATGACACAAGTTAATTCTCATTTTTACCCATATCTCCACCCACCCATACCTCCCCACCCCCTATATACATGCTCTTTTATTTTCTTTCAGAATCATATTTAATCCTTCCTCTCATTACATTCCCATACAAAATTTCCTATGGAATATTCTCATTCTACAAAAACTATCATACTTTCTAGAGCTCATTTGCATCTACAGGTGCTCATATCAATGAGGAGATCTGGTATTTGCCTATCTGTGATCTATTGATTTCACTCATTAGCATGTCCTCCAGGTATATACATTTGCTCATAAATGAATCAATCTTGTCATTCTTTATGGCAGAGTAATACTCCATTTTATAAAAAAAAAAACCCACATCTTCTTTATCCACTCTCCAGTAGATGGGCATTTGGGTTGTTTCCAAGACTGAGCTATCATGAACTGAGCTACTATGAATAAGGGTGTACATCTGTCTTTCCAATGTGTTTTTTAAAAAATTCTTTTGGGTATATTCCTAGCAGAGGGATAGTAGGGTCAAATGCGACCCCTAGTCCTAGTTTTCTGAGAAATCTCCACACAGATCTTCACAATGGTTGCACAAGTCTGTAATCCCACCAATAGTGGAGAAGGGTTCCTTTCTCCCCACAGTCCCGCCAGCATTTATTGTTGGTTAATTTTGTAATAGAGGCCATTCTTTGTGGAGTGAGATGAAATCACAGTGTTGTTTTCATTTGCATCTCTCGAATGACCAGTGATGCTGAACATTTCTTCATATGCTTCTTGGCTGCTTTGACTTTTACCTCTGAGAAGTGTCTGTTCATTTCAGATGCCCATTTTTGAATTTGGTTTTTAATCTTGGGGAGGCTGATCTGTTTAAGTTCTTTATATATTGTAGATAATAGCCCTTTGTCTGATAAACAGCTAGTAAAGATTTTTTCCCATGTTGTTGGTTGTCTTTTAGCAGTGCCAGTGACTTCTTTTGCTGTGCAGAAGCTTATCAGTAGGATGAGACCCCATTTGGTGATTCTTTCTGCTGGATCTTGTGCTACAGAGGTTTTATTCATAAAGCCTCTGCCTAAGCCAGTGTTTCCAAGAGTTTTACCTAACCTGTTTTGTAGCAGACTTATTGTTTCTGTTTTAATATTTAAGTCTCGTATCCATTGTGAATTTAGTTTTGTGCATGGTGAAAGAGATAGGTTTAGCTTTAGTTTTTGGCAGGTTAAAGCCCAGTTTTCCCAGCACCATTTGTTAAAGAGGCTGTCTTTCCTCCATTGGGGATGTTTGGCTCCTTGGTCAAAGATAAGGTGGCTTAGTATATCCGGGGTTGTGTCTGGGTGTTCTAATCTATTCCACGGGTCCTTGGCTTTGTTACTTTGCCAGTACCATGCAGTTTTTATCACAGACGCTTTATAGTAGAGTTTTAAATTAGGGATTTTAATACCTCCAGCCATGTCATGGTTGCTTAGAATTGTTTTTGCTATTCTAGGTCTCTTGTGGTTCCAGATGAATTTTTTGATTGTTTTCTCTAGCTCTGTGTTGGGATTTCAACTAGAATTGCATTAAGTATGAATAGTAGTTGTGGAAGTATAGCCATTTTTGATGATGTTGGTTCTCCCTACTCAGGAACAAGGGATGTCTGTCCACTTTCTGATCTTCTTTTCTATGTCGTTTTTCAGTCCTATAATTTTTAGAGTAGAGGTCTTTTACTTCCTTTGTTAGGTTGATTCCTAGATATTTCATTTTTCCGGGTGCTACTGTGAAAGGGATTGACTCCCCAATTTCTCTTTCAGTGAGTCTGTTGTGTAGACAAAGGTTGTTGAATTTAAGTGTTAACCCTGTATCCAGCAACACTACCAAATTTGGTAATTAAGTTTAGCAGTCTTTTGGTTGAGTTTTTAGGATCCTCTAGATAGAGTATCATATCATCAGCAAATAATGACAGTTTAACTTCTTCCTTTCCTAATTTTGTTCCTTTTATATCTTTATCTTGCCTGATTGCTATGGCTAATGTTTCTAGCACTATATTGAACAAATGTGGTGGCAGCGGACATCGTTGTCTCATTCTTGATCTTAGTGTAAAAGGTTCCAGTTTTTGCCCATTAAGTATGATGCTGGCTGTTGGTTTCTCATAACTAGCTTGTAATAAATTGAGATAGAGTCCTTCTATTCTGATTCTCTATAGGGTTTTGATCATAAATGGGTGTTGGATTTTGTCAAATGCTTTTTCTGCATCTATTGAGATAATCATATGGTTTTTATCCTTGAGTCTGTTAATATAATGTATTACATTGATTGATTTACGTGTGTTGAACCAGCCTTGCATCCCTGGCATAAATCTGACTTGATCAGGGCGTATGATTTTCCTGATAACTCTCTGTATTCTGTTTGCCAATATTTTATTGAGGATTTTTACATCAATGTTCATTAAAGAGATTGGCCTGTAGTTTTCTTTTTTGGTGGGGTCTTTCCCTGCCTTTGGAATCAGGGTGATGGTTGCTTCAAGGAATAATTTTGGGGAGTACTACTTCCTTTTTGTTTTCATGAAAAAGATTGAGAAGTACTGGTATTAACTCTTCTTTAAAAGTTTTGTAGAATTCAGCAGTGAAGCCATCAGGACCAGGGCTTTTCTTTGTTGGTAGGTTTTTTATTACATTTTCAATTTCCCAGATTGATATTGGGTTGTCTAATATTTTTATATCCTCTTCATTCAGCTTTGGAAGTTCATGTGAGTCTAGGAATCTATCCATTTCTTCTAGATTTTCCATCTTCTTGGAGTATAGATTTTCAAAGTACGTGTTTATTATGAACTTCTTCTGGATCTGTGCTGATTCCCCCCTTTTCATTCCTTTGAACTTCTTCTGGATCTGTGCTGATTTCCCCATTTTCATTCCTTATAGCATGGATTTGAGCCTTTTCCTTCCTTTGTTTGATAAGGTTGGCTAAGGGTCTGTAGAGCTTATTTATCCTTTCAAAGAACCAACTCTTTGATTCATTGATTCTTTGTATTGTTCTCTTTGTCTCCATTGTGTTAATTTCTGCTCTGATCCTTATAATTTCCTCTCTAGTATGTGCTTTGGGTTTGTTTTGCTCCTCATTTTCTAATTGTCTGAGGTTCATCATTAGATTGTTCATTTCAGTTTGCTCTATTTTCTGAGTGTAGGCATTCACTGCTATGAATTTCCCTTGCAGAACTGCTTTCATTGTATCCCATAAATTCCTGTATGTTGTGCTGGGGTTGTCGTTTAGTTGTAGAAACTGTTTAATGTCTTCTTTAATTTCTTTTGTGGCCCATTGGTTGGTCAACAGAGTGTTGTTCAATTTCCATGTGTTTGTAAAGATCTTGGAATTTGTTTTGTTCTTCAGCTCCAGTTTCACGGTACTATGGACTGATAGTAATTCAGGGGATAACTTTGATTCCTTTGCATTTACTTAAGCTTGTTCTATGGACTAGAATGCAATCTATTTGGGAGAATGATCCATGAGCAGCTGAGAAGGAGGTATATTCTTGCTTTATAGGGTGTAAAATTCTGTAGGCATCTAATAAGTCAATTTGCTCAAAAATTTGATTTAGCTCAATTATTTCCTTATTGACTCTTTGTCCAGTTGATCTGTCAATTTCTGACAATGGAGTATTAAAGTCTCCTACTACTATTGTATTCATGGTTAACTGGCTTTTTGTGTCCCATAATGTTTGTTTTATATAGTTGGGTGCATTTGAGTTTGGTGCATAAATATTTATGACTATTATTTCTTTCTCTTGGATATTTTCCTGTATGAGAATATAGTGACTTTCTTTATCTCTTTTAATCAATTTGGGTTTGAAATCTATTTTATCTGCAAACAAGATTGCCACTCTTGCTTTTTTGCAGTTTCCTGTGGCATGGAGGATTGTTTTCAGCCTTCTATTTTCCGTCTATGGGTTTCCTTCTGAATTAGGTGTTTCCTGTATGCAGCAGATTGTAGGATCTTGCTTCTTCATCCAATCTGCTTGTGTGTCTTTTAATTGGCTCATTGAGTCCATTGACTTTAATGATTATGACTGATATGGATATATATTCAGTGCTGCCATGCTTACCTGTTCTTGGTTGTTTTCTTCCTTGCTTTTCCCCTTTTCTATTTAGTTTCTTGTTTACCCCAATGAATTCACTCTCCTGGGTCTCATGGGTATGGAATTTTCTGTGTTTTTTTTTTTTTTTCCAAGATGTTCTTTAGAATGTTTTGGAGTGCAGGTTTTGTATTTGTGATGTTTTTCAGGTGTTCTTTATCATGGAAATATCTTATTTCCCCATCTATTTTGAAAGATAGTTTTTTTTTTTTCTTTTTGAGACAGGGTCTCACTCTGTAGTTCAGGCTGGCCCTGAGCTCACTATGGTGCCCAGGCAAGCCGCCGCGAACTCAGCAATCCTCCTGTCTCTACCTCTCGAGTGCTGGGATTACAGGCGTGAGCCACCACGTCCGGCACTGTGGTATGCGGTGTTGATTGTTGGTGGGCATGTCTCCACGCCCAGCGTTATATGTGGTTACTAGGGATTGAACTCAGGACCTTGCGCTTGCGAGGCAGGCGCCAGAACCACTGAGCTAACCCTCTGGCCCTTTGAAAGATAGTTTTGCAGGAAACAACAGTCTAGGTTGGAGGTTGTTTTTCTGCAATGCTTGAAATACATCCCTCCAGGCTCTCCTTGTGTTGAGTGTTTGTGTTGAAAAGTCTGTGAACCTAATTGGCTTCCTTTTGTAGATGATTTTCTTCCTTTCTCTTACTGCTTTCAGTATTTCATTTTGTAGTGCTTCCAGAACCTTGATTATTATATGTCTAAGTGTAGATATTTTTATGTCACCTATTTTGGAGTCCTGTAGGCCTCATTTATCTGTATGTCCATTACTTTTTCTGTGAAGTTTCTTGTTGTTATCTCTGACAATAGCTTTTTTATGTCTTTTACACTGTCTCCTGCTTCCTCAGTGACTCCAATCAGTCTTATATTATTTTTCTTTGATTCTTCTAGAAGCTGTTGGATTGATTTCTCATGGTCCCTTGCTCTTTTTCGTAGATTATATCTGTTCTGCTCATTGGCTGCTATGCTGTCCTCTAGGTCTGAGATTTGGCTCTCTGTTTCATTCATCCTACTTCATAAGCTTTTGTTCTCTTTCATCATTCCCTGGAGCTCTGCTTGAAGGTGTTTAAAAGGTTCCATTGCTTCTGCTATCTTGGATTCTATCATCTTGCTGATCTCTTCTTTAATGATGTCTTTCACTCTGGACAGTATCTCTGTTTTGATCACAGAGATGAGTTCTGATTTCCATTTTACTAGATTTGCTTTCGTTACCATATCAAAGAGTCCTGGTGATTGAGTTTCAGTTTGCCCTATTTCCCTTTTCTCTGAATTTCCCTGTGGTAGTGATCTTTGTGTCTGATTTTTTGTATATTTTCTCATTTCTACTCTTTTGTTGTTACTAATGCTATTTGTCTGATTCTTTGCCTGATGACAGGGCAATGCTTGTTGCAGGTCTCTTTTTTTATATTGTTTCGGGCCTTTTGGATGTGGCACCTTTCTGAGGTGTCCTCCTTGAATCTGTAATGACCCTTGAGAGTTCTCAGTTCTAACACATCATGGGGGCAATTTGAGCAGAATAATCACATCTTTTTTGTTACCATAACACAGTCAGTGCCAATATCAGCATTACACACAATAAATAAAATGAAAATTTTGTTCATTTCAATTCTGAAGACTTTGAGCTCATGTGTTACCTCTATGTCCATATGCCAAAATTTAGAATTAATCAGCAATGTGTATACAACATGTAGATTGTAAATGTACCCCCAGACCTCTTTGGGGATGAAAGGTCACTGGGGGATCAGGGAGGTAGGGAGACAGGAGGAGAGTGAAATAGGGTTAGCAGATTTATGAAGATCACCTAGACTCGAGTACCTCACATATGCCAGCGGGAAATAGAGGATAAAAGGATGTATATAAAACAGTACCAACTGTATGCTGTAAGACCAATGGATATTTTGTACACCTTCTTAATAATAGTACAGGAGAAGAAATAGGGCAGCTTAAGGGTCTTTTACTTCGGGGTATTGCTTCTGACAAGAAGATAGGAGAGGGTATGGGGACAAGAGGTGAATAGAGGGATCTAGGAGTAGATGGCAATATAAAAGCTAGATTCCCCTTTTTTTCTTTTTTTTTTTAATCTTGCCCGGTCTCTCAGTGCAGCTCTGGTGTGGAGCGAGGAAGGAAATGGCTCCAGCTCCTCTCTGGTCTGGGTCCTCACAACACAGCTCCGGGTTGGGGTGGGGGCCAGCAGGCAGGCCTCAGTCCTCCACTGTGGGAATGGTTCCCAGGGGTATCCGAGTCTCTGGGATGGAGCAGGGCTGGTCGGCAGGCCTCAGTCCTCTAAGCCGGAATGGAATGGTGCCCAGGGGCATGCAAGTTTCCAGGGTGGAGCAGGCCAGTCAGCATGCCTCAGTCTCTAATAAACATATTTTAAGAAATATAATCCAGAAGACCATGAAATGAATTACTACTATATATTCACATTAAATATTTACTGCACAGACAAAAAGCCCCTTTTTCATGACTCTCCATAATGATGATCACGATTTCACGTTTTTGTTTTTTTCTATATGAGAAACTAAATCTTGTATATATTTTCAATGTTTTCTCTCAAAATTATGGCCACAAAATCTCAGTGTAAGGTAATCAGAAATATAACAACAAATTTGTAAATCTTGTGTGTATCCAGTCTGAATGTCTGCTTTATTAGGTTAGTTTTGAGTTCAAAAATCAGTAGAGGAGTCAGAATCAAAGGTTTAGGGGTGGGACTTCAGGAGAGTGTATATGGGGTGGGACTAAGAGGAGTGTCTCTAAAATGTTGTGGTCATTCATTATTTAAGATTCATATAAAATTATACAATTTTTATTTTTCATTTTTAGGTACCATGAGTAGGATTTTTATGTTGGTTGCATTTTATTTTGAAATAATAAAATAATTATTTTCCTTTGTTTGATTTTTCTAAAATTAACCACTTTACAAACTGGCAACTGATGAAGTTTGAGGGATGATATTGGAGTTGAATGTTCTGGGACACTTGCATTGAGTGTTTGTGTTGAAAACCTTCAAGACCTGGGGATTCTTGAGTGAGATGGTAGACTAGTGCATGGTTAATCTGCTAGCCTTCATCAGGAGGGAGCAAAATCAGGACAAGAGGGCAAGAAGAGGTGAAAGGTCCAAGGAGAAACATACTGGATACAGAGTAGGGAGCCAATACATGCTTACTCAATGGATGAATATGAAAGTTCGTTCACAGGTATGATAAATATAAATTGAAATTAGAAATAAGGGGGGGAGAACTATATTTATTTCACCTGCATTTAGCTATTAGGGGAAAAATTAACTAGAATATATGTGGAATTCTAGGGAAAGTAAGACCAAACTGAAGTGGATGAAGATTCTATAAGAATCCTTTTCAAGACTACCAAATCATACAGGTGGCTGCCTCTCCACATTGTCTTCTGTCCTTCAGCCTGTTGTCCAGGGAGAGAGCAGGATTCATAGAACTTAAACCTATAGATCCATTCTGGCTGAAACTCAGCCTTACAAACTTAATCCCAATAGATCATTACAATAAATAGGGCCATAGAACAAATGGTTGTGATCTTTCTTTCATTACATTATATACAGATAGCAAATATGGAGTAGGAAAAGAGACCTTGGAACATACTGCACTTATTCATTTGGATTAGCTAAAAGTCCCTGAGAAACTGCACTTATTTGTAGTATGTTTGTTTGCCTTCTAGAATTCCAAGCAGCATTTATGAATAACCTCCTGAACTCAGTTAGGAAATGCAGACAGGAAAAGAGAAATTATTTTATTTCCTTATGGCTTTGGAATATGTAAAGGATCAATATGTTACATGGTCAGTATACCTTGCTCAAATCCATAGAATATCTGACTGTTATTATGTGGACTTTCTCCTGTGAAAACATCATTATGATCTCAGAATCAGGGGTGTTTCCTTGTATTAGAAGCTTCCCATTTTAGTTGATTTTCTGGAATTTACTTTCAAAATCTTCTTGCAGATTTGATTTAAGCTAATGTTATGCAGTAATAATACTATGAACAACAGATTATGGTAATTAGACAAAAAAGAACAAAAGGCCTCAAATGATTATTTACTTTTTACTTGAAAAGACAAATCTCATGTAGCTGGCTCATAGCCTCTACGTGGAGGCAGGGAGCCCCTTAATGGCACGGTCTGTTTCTGCATTGTGGTGCTGAGAGGAAAAGATGCAAATCTGATTGAAAGCTGTTGAATCTTCTTGCCATGGACACACCCACTCCACACCTTGGGTTTGTGTATTACATTGTTGGTGGACCTGTGTTGAAATTATGTGGTCATAAATTTTAGAAGAACCATTGAAAATAGATGCTTGTAGGAAAGACTCATAGGTGACAGGAAGTGCTTTAAATTGAACACCTAGAATTCTGGGATCAGACCCTGATCATAAATAGTCATATGGCTTCTAACACATATTTTAGCTCTGAGAACATTTGCAAAAAATAAAAGTCATCGCGAGTCTATTTGGTTCGCTAAGAACCTAATATTCTAACATAGGTTGACAAGTTAAAAGGTAGCTAAGTTCCATGATCAGCTGCTTCTTGAGTTAAAAGATATGTAAGAGTATATCTACTGCTGTAATTCTTCCTGGAGGTATTATAACTTATCCTTGGAAATACTGTGCAGATGCTCAATATATTACTGTGTGAGGACCACTCCAACATTGATGCTTTACAAGACCATCACTATCAGTTCTCTGAAAGGTTAACTGCACTGATACATACCTAATGAAGTTTGATAATCTTGACCCTTGTTAGGTTCAAATCCTCAGACAGGATAATGATACATATCTGTACATACAATAACCTTTTGTTATTTGTGCCTCAATAGATCAAGTAATTGCAATTTTTTAAAACATTAGGAACATTTTGATCATTTCATACTGTAACAGAGATTGAAGATTTAAAGTTAAGCATCATAAAGAGCAGAATAAAATTGTAAGAATCTCCTTATAATACAAAATTCATGGAGACCAAACTCTAATTTCCTGATGGATATATTATATTAATGTAATGGATACCTCAGTCTAGTTAAATTGCATTAAATGGTTATTACTGCTTGAATAAACTTCAAGGAAGTGAGTACGAGTTGAAATGGGATAATATTTTGTTCTGCTAAATTATATGTTAATTGGTATTTCCTGTCTTGTAAAAGGACCTAAAGGGTTTAATAAAATATGTGGTAGAAACATTATTTTTTTTCCTTCTTGGGATATTAAGACAAGAGTGTAACTGGAAGCATTTCAAAGCTTTCCCAGAAAATTCTTCAGTATTTGTGATGACATGGTTTCTAGGGACTCCCAAAAGTAAATAATTAAGGCTTTTAGTCATCCAAATAATGATAGACTGCACCATGGGAAAAAATGGTACAAACTGCAGTTGAGATTTGTTTTCTTATGGAATATTTCACAGCGGAAAGGGAGAGGAGGGAGTGAGGGGAAGGGAAGGGGGAGAGAGAGAGAATGAGAATGTGTCATCTTTGTCATTCTTTACCTTAATATCTGCATTTGACAATAGGCAACAAGCCCTTATTGAATTCATTTTCATTATATCAGATAATGAAAAATAATAGAAACCTCAAGATTTACCTGAAGACTATGAGGTTTCTCTTATCATCAAAGAAAAGAGCTGTGACCACGTATTTGAATAAGCTAGACAAGAGCTAAAATTTGAGTTTAAACTTTTCAGAGTGGAGCTAATTCTGTGTCAACATTAGTCAAACTGGATGCTTAAAGGGATAAGGTATATAAAGACTTCAGTTTTCAGTACTCAATGCAACTAAAACTGGCACACAGGGGATGTAAACAAAATTAAGTTTGAGAACTAGAAAGCATGAGTAAATTTGCAGCCCTGCATGAGTGTGTTGACTTCTATTTAAACATTATTTAGAAGTTTGTGTGCTCAGTTTTTGTCTGGTAGAAGGCACATCTCATTTTTTTCTAGGTCAGCATTGTATGATAGTACTCCCATGACATACAAAAAAGAGGAAACACAATCTACTCAATCTAAAATAACAGACAGTGTGGCCCAGTCACAGGGACTACATAACCAAGATGAATTATTTGTAGCACTGTAAAAGTTAAACCCAAGGGACTGGAATTTAAGTAACTAAGACCAACAGGAAATGACCCCCAACTCCCTGTGATACTCTGCCTTCTAACTGAAACATACTTATAAACAGGGAAATTTAAAAAAGCAAAATTATAGAAAAGAAGTGAAGAGTCATTAATCAAGGCACTAAGGTGGGTGGGAGGTATGTGAATGCCAGGATAAACAGGGACACTGTAAGGTCAATGTGAATTCATGGCCATTTAAATTAATCACTGAAAGCTGTGTGTACTCACTCTCAGGTCCTATAGGGTAATCCATATGCTCCCTTCTCTATTCGGTTGTTCATCCACAGAAAAGACTGAAGCAAAATTAAGAGAATAAAATCTTAGCTAAAGATATATAATTAAAGTACATAGATGCATTCACATAGGATGAGAAGAAAAGTTATTCTCAGATGACACAAGATGTACGCACAGCTCTGCATGCGATATGTGATACTTTCAGCGGGATGTTATCATCTTGAACTTCCTCTTTTGGGTGTAATTCTCTTCTGAGGTTCCCCATTTATTTTTAAACATACTTCATCAAGACAAGACAGAATCTTCCTTTATTCATTATTTAAACCTGAGAAGTAACTGGCTCCCAATAATTCTAATTTATTTGTCACTTAGTTTACACAGATGGAAACTATTTTTTTTTGTGTGTGGATGGTTCAAGCTGACACCCTGCATCATTGTGTCCTCTCTAAAGAAAACATAAAAACTTACATTGGTCTCTATAGACAGTGGGCCAGTGTACTGCATGGGAAAACGTCTGTTTTTTTTGTTGTTGTTGTTTTGTTTAGTTTAGTTTTGTTTTACTAGCATTGCCTAGTCTGTGCAGAGAAAATAAAATATCAATCTCCATTCAAGTTTCAAAGTAAACATATTTACTTATCTATAAGATTGTAATATTAGAAATCAAGTAAAAAATTTATCACAGTAAAAGCAAACAAATCAGATTTTTTTGGATATTTAAATCTCTTTAAAACATGATTATGCGTGTTAAGTGAAAAACACTGCTGTCAAAGCATAACAACCTTTAAATCTCAGTTCTGTCATTGGGTTAGGTGTGTAACTTTTAAATGGCTTAGTTTTTACCATGGTTCTTCTTTCTTCCACCAAATGGGTCTACAGCAGACTCATACCGTGTGGTAAAGTTCTCAAAGCAGGTGTGTATTTCAAACAGTCCCTGTCACATAGAAGCAGCAACAGCATCATTTCTAGCTAAGGCAGTCAAGCTGATTCATCACGTCCTTCCATTGATATAAAATAATATATATTTTTTTGAGACAGGGTCTCACTTTGAAGTTCAGGCTGGCTCTGAGCTCACTATGTAGCCCAGGCAAGCCTCAAACTCAGCAATCCTCCTGTCTCTGCCTCCCGAGTGCTGGGATGACAGGCGTGAGCCACCACGCCCAGCTAAAATAATATCTTATTTCACTTGCTGCATAATAAAAGTACTTTTAAGTTAGTATTTCTTTTATTATTGTAGCCCTTGCCCTTTATCTCCCTCAAAACCCCCGAAAATGTGAGTTCTTCTCTTACTATTTTCTCACTTTCCATCCCTCCCACTTTCAAATTCTCTAAGAAAAAGTTTTGAAGTTGCTTCATCAGGGAAGACTCGTGTCTTCTTTTAATAAAATCTACCCCGTCTCACCTAACTTGCTTGATTTAACTCAGAACAGAGTTGCTTGTCTGGAGCTTTTCTTGCTGCCAAGAAGCCAGTTTCCTTTCTCAATTTGCACTCTTTCCACTCGGTACCAGAAGTGGTGCCATAATGATTGCTATGAACATTCAGTCTTATATCTGGAACTTATCGTGTTTCTCTGTCCCTTTCCACTTCAAATCACATTTAAAGATCTGCTACATCTAAAGGTGCACAGTGTGGACAAGAGTATTATACCATAAAAATCTACTCATCATACATTTGAACTGGAGGATTTATTGCGCTTCAAGCTGGTCTTTCAGTTTCCATATCCTGGGATGCTTTGGGAACTGCAGTCTACCTGCAAGTCTTGTAAAGGGTAAAGTTGCCTAGGTAAATAACTTTCTAGGATGTAAAAGTACAGGATCGGCTTCCTCTTACAATGCAAGCTGAACTGAGACATCATGAACTTGTTGGGGCACTTGAAATTATCAGGGGAATTAAAGAAGGAATAAAGCATAACAGGAAGGTGACATTTATGGAAAACATCTCTGGGAAAATACAATCGAGTAGTCATATGGTTAAAAAGTGATAGAAATAACAAACATACTTAAGAAAGGAAATTATAAAGGTTATTTTAAAAAACTATAGAATAAGTGAAAATTTCATGTCAAATTTATCCTAAACTGGGAACATTTAGAAATTTTGGCTAAGAGAAGAAAAGAAAGGAAGAAAAACAAAACAAAACATAAAAGAACAGGCATTGAGGCCTGCATGTTTCTCTAGTTAATATAACTTGATCATCAGTGTCAATACTCACTTATAATAGGAAATGATAATTTTGCTCTGAAGAAGCTGCAGATAGAATGATGAGAGTTTATGGGCCCACAGTGATGGACACTGTCATGACAGCCTGGTGGTCATTTATTATTCCCCACTGTTAAGCTCACAGATCATCAATTCATAGCCTTTTTCTAGCGTTCAGGTTTATTGCTTCTGCTGGAGTCAGAAGGGGCAAAGTAATCTTTCTAATGTGCTCAATAGCTTTTGAGTAAAATTCTAGCCAAGCAGCATAAAATCTAACCCACAATTCAACAAACTCATGGGCACGTTACCCCAGGACTTAGGCTGCTCCATAACATGGTGGTGGCCCTGTAACTACCCAAAAAGACTTGCAACTACCTCCTTGCACTGTGATGGGAAGAAGACAAACATTAGGTCACGAGGAGGTTAATATAAATATGCAGAAGCAATGGAGTGCAGTGGTAACAGATGTCTGACATGCTGTTCTGTTAAGGAAAATTTATGACTATGAAATGTCAGTTATTAGTGGCCTGATAGTGGCAGCAATGGTTTAGATTGTATTATAGGTTGCAACAATTATGGAAGGCCGTTGTCTGTCTCCTAAATATTTGGATTTAACCATGTTGCGCCTCGTTTAAAAATATGTTAAAATATATTTACATTCTAGGACAAAGTCCTTCAAATTATTTCTTTTCCTGAATGACAGATGATTACTGAATCATCATCTACTTAGACAAAATAATAGCAAAAACCACCCCAGAGCTGTCCATTGAACAATTTTTTTTTCAACTTCCATTATCTTGGGTCTCTTTAGTCTCGTATCTACTATTTCTGATCAAATTATTTAAAATGTCTAGGCTGTCATACATAAGAAATATGATTTTGTAACCAAAATTCAAATTAACAAGCAAAGTTTTGAGCAACCGTTATACTATAAAGACTGTCCCATTTGATGTAGTGATAGAAAAGGAGTAAAAATGGTCAAAATACAGAACTGCATACTGCTCACAGTGCAGTTTGTTTACAGAGATGCAGTAAGAATGTATGAGAAGTTGAGCGTCAGAACCAATTCAACAGCTCAAGCAGGAAGGTCTGCAAAGCTATGAGTGTGGAGTGAAGTCATCCTTATTGTCCTGGAGTGAGACACAGAGTGCTGGGAGATTGAAGTTATCTTTAACATTAGTAATGGATAGAACTTGGAGAAAAAGAAACCTAAGAAAAGTACTGACAAAACTTCATGTAAAATAATACAAAATGCTTCCTCGTATAAAATCAAATAAGTAGATGTAGAAACCTGAAAAATGAAAAAAGAAATCATCCAAATGTCTGGAAACTATGTATTGGAACAAATGCAACAAAACAAGAATCTAGTCTCTTCTTTCCTCATGTAAATGTGGGTGCTTTGAGATTATAAGCAAAACTTACACTGTTTACCATTCATGGGGTATTTAATTTTTAAAGGTGTGTCAATGAATATCTTTTAAAAATAAAATCTGAATAAGGATAGAAAAGTCTTGAAAAATACTGGAATGTTAGTATACAGTTGTCCAAAGTAATGAATGGCCATTGAGGGGATGCTCACTAACACATCAATGCTGGCTGTGAAAAGAAGTGACCACTTTTCCTTACAGCCTGTCCTTGGGAAATTGGAGCTGCTACTATCAGTAAAAGCAACGGGAGCTCTCATGAGCTTATTAATGTGTGACACTTTTATATAGTGCACTGTGCTCTAATATGAGTTTTATAAAAAGTTAAATATCCAGGGAAACTCCCTAATAGCTTAAATTACTTCTCTTGACAATGTTATTTGATCTGATTATTATTTTGGAAATTTACAGGACCTTAGACTTCAAAGGCTTCAAACATTCTTTCAGGCAATTATTTTTAAACAGTATCTTATTTATACTATGATATCATTTCACAATTCATCTAATATGGTTATTAATATTAAACTGTTTTGTGATTTAACAAGAATTTTAACTATGTATACTTCATTTTAGAGAAAAATTTCCAGGTCAGTGTATTTACCCCTCCATTTACCTATAATTCTTTGTAAGAGGGAGAAGGGTAAAAAACATGTATTATGATATGTTATGAACCTGTACTAACTCCCCATGGTGCATGCAATAATTATATACTGCATGATGTGTACTAAAAATATTATAAAATGGACTCAATTTTAGAAGTACTTTCTGCAGTCTCCTTACTCCATATAATGGCTTCTCGGCTATTTGGCCTTTAGAAAAAAATCAAAGTCTCTGAAGGTTGATATTCTGGAATATACTGGAAAGAGCCCCTGATTCTGCCTACTACAGTAGACAAAATCAGGTAATGGAGATATCACCCCCACTCGCTTATGAGCTTCAGAAGTTTCCCCCAAAGTACTGCTCCTTTCCTCACTCTTCTTGCATCTGATTTTTAAGGGAATATGAAAAATCCCTACTTGCAAACCCCTTACATTTCCAAATATAGGCCTCTACACATTGATGTTAATTAATTATCAAAGATAACATAAGTCATGCTTGAGGTCCAGTTGCTAATCCTCCTACTCGGCTTTCATCTATAGACATGGACAATTCATCCAGGGTAAAATTTAATTTTAGCTATAATTACAAAAGTTTGAAATTAAATCTCACTAGTGCTATCCTCCCATTAATAAGGACAAAAAAACCTGATCTACTTAGGATTAATGTTGGGGACAAAAGCAAGATTTCATTTTTAACTTTTATAATTAATTTTGGAAAATGTGATAAAGGATTTTGTTTCAAAGAGAAAGAAAAAGTTTCTGAGTTGTGAGAAAGACAACTCAGCAATTGCTTCAACCTTTTACACCTTTAAATGACTTTATGTAACTAATTGTAAAGTCTGTCACAAACTGTTCCTGAATCTAAAAATACTACTAACATCCAAACTTGAGGACAAGTTGAAACATGAGATTATAGTATATTTTTTTCTGACGATTAAAGAACAGGGGATTATGGGAGAGAGTTTTGGCTTCTCTGTTACAAGGTAATTACTTTAAGCCAGTTACATTGAGGATCAGAGTAGTCATGAAGAATATAATGCCTTTACATAAAACAGGCACCAGATATTCAATTACCCTAAAACATTCAGTATTTATTCTTGTTGTTCATATTCTCAATGGTATATGATCTTCAAATTGTTAAGGCATGGAAATTAAAAGAAGCTGACAAGCATATTAAGAACCAGACTCTTAGACACATTCAAGTAAATGTCAATATTTGTTTTTTGTTCCCATTTATTCTATTTAAAGACCATTGTGGTTTTTGGAGAGCAAACTATCAAGTTAAAAAAAATTAACTTGTTCTTTAAAATAAATAATTGAAAAAATCATGATATGCTATAACCACATAGCTCCAGGAGACTATGAAGAAGAGGGTCTTTCAATAACCCTCATGTGAACAACTCCAGTGAGAAATCACGAGTGACTGTATACATTAGGTTTCTTGGTATGCTGAGGAAAAAGGGATGCTATCCAGGGAATGATCATCATGAAAGAAATGTACTGAACTGTAACTTAATCTGCTTTAGGCCATGGGAAATTGGAGATTTCTTTCTTTCTTTTTTTTTTTCCATTTGCACACCTATTTTCTTCATTGTCTTGGTCTCTTATGGAATAACTATGAGATAAAAGGTCATAAGATTACGGAAGGAGAAAAGAACTTGTTGTGTATACATACTACTTGGTTTTATTGACCACAAGAAATTTAATATGTGGTCATTGTACCAACAAGCTCAAATTTGATAATCTATATTCCTCTTGTTTGAACAAGGTTATATACATAATTAATAACTTGGGAGATTGATTTTCCATAGGATTAATAATATATTTGGTTGTCACATTTCTGGAGAAAATTTATAAAATGGAATATTACTCAGCCATAAGGAATGATGAATTAGAGACATTTATAATTAAATGGAGATACCTTAAGAACATAAAAGAAAAAGGCAGAGTAGGGGAAAATAAAGAAGGGAAAGAAGAAATGTGATGGCAAAACCAAAAGGAAACAAAGTTTATGTATGTAGAGGGTTGGGGAGTGGTACGGAAGGTAGGTGAATGAGAAAAATGAGAATGAAGGCATATCATTTACAGGATCAAACATTCAATGTTGAAGGTGATTGTTATGTGTATCTAAAATGTACCCATAAACTCAATAAATGAAAAAATGTGAAAATGTAGTTTGTTTTTGGAAGTAACAAATGTAATGAAATCAAACAAATACATAAATGATATATATTAGATAGTGTATATTATTTTGAGAAATAACACAATTTTGGATTAATTTTGGAAAGTATGTTATACAAAATACTGAAAATACAGATTATTCTTGATACTTTATTACATACAAAATTATTATTCAAAGTAGGGTTATAACACTTTTCTTTGTACTATTCAAACATTACCCTCTAATATATGTCACAAATAAATAAAAATACAAAATGACTTGATTTAAGAAAATGATCTTCTTAAAAAAAATCTCTCTAGTTAAAAAAGGACTAGTGGTTACTGAACATATTTCCACATTTTAAAGTCCTATTAATTTTGACATAAAGAAGTTTGTTGAAATCAGTTAAAGATGGAATGTAAAAACGGATGAAATACAGGTTACTAACAAAATCCAAATGACTTCATTTGGTATGGAAAAAACAAACACTAGATTTTCTCATGAATATTTATTTGATTTCAGTATAGTTCCTCTCTAAAAATATGAAACTGATATTTCTTTTTATCAGGTCTGAAAATGTGATATGGTAAATACTACAGATCAAAAACTTCTGTTAATAAGAACCAGTTTTGTAATTTTCTTTCTAATTGTGCTATCCACCTTTGCTTAGGCTGCTGATATGTTCTTCTCTGTCTTATTTAAATATAAGAAATGTCCATTGTCCTTGGAATCATGTAGATCAGAATAATGGTTGAAATAAGTATTATTAAATCTGGGTAACAAAAGAAGGAATCAGATACATTTTATTCTGAATGACTGAAAGTATTTATAATCTCTTTGTTTTTGAAACAATTTAAGGATATCATTTGCTGAGGGCTTAGTGATGCTGAATCAATTAGGACAGCTATATAATCAATTCAATTATAGTATGAAATGTTGAATTAAAACATAGAATGGAAGGTTACTATATGTACTTGTTTAATTCTTTTGGAGAACTTTTAATTGTGGAATATTGATCAAATATTTATGAAGAGGAAAAATATTTTCTGGGAAACTTTACCTCAAATCATTTTTATTTATTGTGAAATATTCAAATTCCTTTTTTATAGGCCTTGGAAATGAATAGCATACATAGTATCTGTGGCCACCCTAGTGTGAAATATCATGCAACAAGTACTTATTCATATGTTATTATAATCCACTGGTGTATATCTTTCATCAGTTTCTCCCTTTGCTCTCCCCAGCATTTAGAATTCTCAACTTTTGTGAGATCAAATTTTTTTAATTCCACACATGAATGATATCACATACTATTTATATTTCTTTTTTTGACTTATTTCATTTAATGCAATGCTCTTTAGTCTATTTTGTCTTAAAGATAGAATTTTATTTATTTATTTATTTATTTATTTATTTATTTATTTATTTATTTATTTATTTTTGAGACAGGGTCTCACTTTGTAGTTCAGGCTGGCCTTGAGCTCACTGTGTAGCCCAGGCAAGCCTGGAACTCAGCAATTCTCCTGCCACTGCCTCCCGAGTGCTGGGATTACAGGCATAAGCCACCATGCCTAGCTAGAATTTTATATTTATTGCTAAACTGTATTCTATTATATATTCACCACATTTTCTTTAGTCACTCATCTTTTGAAGAACACTCAAACTATTTCATATTTTGGCTTTTGTAAATCATGTTCCTCAGTTTTGTGGAAGTTTCTTTTATTCCCGGTTTACTTCATCTGTGAGCCTCCTCTCTCTCTCCTGAAGTATTGAGGCAGCATATACATACCCTTATGCCTTTAAAAATACAAGTTCTACAAAGAGCTAGTGTTTTATTCTTCATCATAGCAGATTTTCTTACTTATTTATTTGGTATCACGCTCTGGACCTTGTGTTTGCAAGGCAGGGCCCAGAACCACTGAGCTAAATCCCCAGTCCATGAATTAGTTCTAGTATTATTTATGAACAATTATTGTCTCCCATATAGAAACTGCCATATGTAAAAAAAAAAAAAAAAAAAAAAGTTTTTTTTTTCCAGAATCTTGAGTTCCTTAAAACACTCTGAAGAACTTCAATAACAAATGCTCATAATTGATTGGTTGTACTGTCAGACATGAATAAATTAAGCATATTTCAATGTCAAAGTTTTATCAGATTTGTAATCAGTTTTCATGCTAAAAAGGGAAACTGGACAAATGATTTTTAAGTGAAATACAATATTTGCTGAAAGACATTAAAAAGAAGTATCATTTCATGAATTTTAAAATAATGTGATATGCCAAATTTAAAAAGAAATTCAATATACATGCCACAATTGAAATTTACCATTGCTATATGGTCCTCCAAGCATGGTGAACTTACTTTAACATAATTTTGGGCTATTTTTGTCTCAACAGTTATCTCTAGAATTTTCATATTCTTTAACATTTAAAATTAAAATCAGTGAGATCCTAAACAGTAAGGACATTAAAAATCAACCCTTGTGCCATGGAGTAATTGGGGCTAAGATAAAAGTTACAGTCCACAAAAGGCTATGTATTGATCTGTTCAGTTTGCATCCATTATTGCTGATCTTTCAGGATTTAAATATCGATTGTGCACTGCAGTTACGATAAGCTAGAGCAAAGCCTCATCCATATTGCAATGTTGGGCTAAAGAAAAAGAGTTTTAACCTCAGTAAGCCTCTGGCCTAGTTAGAAAATGCTATCCTCCTTCTAAATCTTCAGCTTGGCTATGAAAAAATTAATAATTTATTAAAACATATTTTATTACAGGGCTTTCCCTTCTGTCTCTCTGGCATGAAGCCAGTGTACACTATGAAGTAACAGTTGGAAAATGACCTCCACTTCTTCAAATGAGTTGTTTCTTTAGTTTGGCTTAATATTAATCATTTACTGGAAAAAAAATGCCAGAGACACTTCTTGGGATTGCTAAACTTTCATGTTCCTTGTGGCTCTTTGCCAGGGTTTAATATGACATCAGAGTGATGTTAATTTTCGTGGCAGCCATACTAGAATTGTAATGAATTGCTCTGATGATGTATTAAACATGGACTTGGAACCTGGATATATAATTGTTAATGAGAGAAGAAAGCATGATTTAATATCTTCTGTGCCACCCTCTTTTTTAGTCCTTCTGAATTGCTGAGAGTCATATCTTCTTTTATTTCAAATAGTGTAATCCCAATAAACAGCACATATTTTTAAGCATCTACCAAACCTCATTGTTGAAAATATCTTCATTATACAGTACTCATAGGACGTTCCCAGTGCATTTTCTTTTATGAAACAGAGTTAATTTTTCCCTCCTCAATAAATAATGGCAGGGTAGTTAAACACTAATACTTGATTGTTCATAAATCAGAAAAGCATAAAACCTGCTGAGAAATGTCTTACACTTAAGCACATTTGTTTTCAATCTGTCCAGAAACCATATTTATAAACTTTCCGCCAACCTTTCAGAGAAAAAGTATCCTTCAAATTTTTACCAACCCAGCAGAATCAACTTCTGCCAGATCATCTCATTGACACTTATTTCTTATAATAATCAGCAAAAAGAAGTACTGTTGTGAAAGAAATCAGCAGTTCATTTTTGCCCTTGAATCACTGCTTTATATTGATCCTCCTCTGTTTTGTGGGGATATTTTTCATTTAGTTTCTTTTTCAAGTTTCATCTGGACTGTTACGTATGTTCCTTAAAACTTCACAATGTGATTTTCAGAAATATTAGCTTTAATTTATCATCTGTGAAGAATCTCTACTAACTTATTTTCCTTTTACCATTATTTTTGGGTTTCTAATATGTGGTAATGTGTGTCCTTGTGAGTTTCAGGAAAAAATATAGCTATTTGATCTGTTAAGTACATACATGGATTCTGCACAAGGATTGTAAATATTCTGTAATGCAAATATGTAGCCAAAACCAGCAACAATAGGGTCTGGAGATTTGGCTCAGGGGTTCCAGTGCCTGCCTAGCAAGCACAAGGTCCCTGGTTTGATCCCTGGTAACCACATACAAAAGTACCAGGTGTGGTGGCCATGCCCATCATCAAACAGTACCACATACTACAAATGCTAGATTTTATGGCTCATTCCTATAATCCCAGCACTCGGGAGGAAGAGGCAGGAGGATTGCTGAGTTTGAGGCTTGCCTGGGCTACATAGTGAACTCAGGGCCAGCCTGAACTACAAAGCAAGAACCTGTCTCAA
The DNA here is from genome assembly GCA_004025085.1 of Thryonomys swinderianus. NCBI lineage: Eukaryota > Metazoa > Chordata > Mammalia > Rodentia > Thryonomyidae > Thryonomys > Thryonomys swinderianus. The sequence goes on from PVIC010006779.1 coordinate 38,719, forward strand.
AACAACAACAACAACAACAACAACAACAACAACTACAACAACAACAAAACTCATGTACCGCCCTTCAAAAGATGCGTGGAGGAAGGAGATGGAGAAAAAAAGAAAAAAAAAGGAATAAAGATATGTGATATACATGTCCCAACTCCCCATAAGAATTGTAATGTTGTGTGCTACACACATGTACTAATAAAAATAAGTACAAAGACATAGCTCACAGTTTAAAGACAATTTCCTGTACTGTATATTTCTCATTTCTAATAAATATTTTTAAAACAATTGCTGTTGGCCAAAGATTTAGCTCAGTGGTTCCTGTGTTTTCCTAGCAAGGTCAAGGTCCTGAGTTTGATCCCTTGTACTGCATACCACAGTGCTGTGTGTGGTGTGGTGGCTCACGCCTGTAATTCTGGCCCTTGGAAGCAGAACCAGGAGTATTGCTCTGAGTTCAAAGGTAGCGTGGACTACATAGTGAGTTCAGGGCCAGCCTGAACTAAAAAGCAAGACCCTGTCTCAAAAACTACAAAAACAAGAAACAAAACCAACCAACCAACCAAACAAACAAACAAAAACAGTTGCTGTTAAATAGATACAACATTTTCAGCTTCATTTCTTACTTCACATTTCTTGGTTAGCCATATAGATAAATTCAGAAGAATTGTCCTCTAAATTTTTCCATAAGATAGTCTCAGTTAAGTGTTTAGACAGTTGCATTGTACTATTATTGAGAAAAAATGTACAATAGGCTCACACCTGCTCAATTATTAATACGTGGCTTTGTGTTATACATTTTAAATGTCTTGATTTTTGCCTCCAATTTTATGTTTATGTTACTACTTTATTTGGGAGTGGTTCTTAGGACTATCTTTTTCATACAGAACTCTCAAACAATAGAAATTATGAATTTGTTTTATAAAAAATCCATAGCCCAGAAAGTTTGGTTTAATGCAAGTTATGGAGATAGTTCTTGTCAACACATAGTCTTAGTCTCTGGTTCAGCATGCTAAAAAGGAGGTTAGGTGATGATAGACAATGTCATTAAAATATGTGCAATATATGACGTCTGAATGATGAAATTGCATTTTACTTACAGTGTTAGGTTGACAAGAAGAAATTTTTCAAGAAAATACCTCTGTTTTGCTGGCATGCTATGCAACACTCTTGTAGCTTTTCTATCCATATTGGTTTTTCTGTCTTGGAGAGACAAAAGGTGTGTGGATTGCTATTGTAAAAGACAGTGATAGTGGTTGCCTTCTTGTTTTTTCATTCACAGTAACATTCTAGAACATACAGGTATACTTTGTATAGTTATTGACATTAAGACAATCAATATACATAACTTAGAGTGCAATCATCTTGAATCTATGTTAAGAATATCTGTAGTTCTTTTAGGAGTTTTTTGCAAAGACCTTTTACAAAATAGGGCCTGAAATAGATCATAAATCAGTATTTCTTAGAATGTCTTTCTGTGATACCACCACACTTACAGGGTTCTTGAGAAAATTTTGGATTCTTGGACCTTCAGAGATTGCTGAATAAAATCACATAGGATATTTTTATCTTACCTGAGTATCGAGTAGTCATAAATCAGTACATTTATGATAATGCTAAAAAAATAGATTCTCCAGGGTATTACATGTTGCAGGAGAAGCTGATATATAATCCTACCATTGTTATTATATAAATGTCCTAAATTGATATTATATTTAAAAATATCTCTTTCAAACTACAATATTATGTAAAAACCCATAAAAATAGTGTGTGTTCTTTAGCTCTTTAAACTAAGCCTGGAATGTTATTTTTTATTTGGAATTGACTTTGGACAAGTTTGTAATAGATTAATCAGTTTGCACTAAAATTCTAATTTATAAATATGTGAATATTAAACTATTTATTTGGTTACATGAATAAGTAAGAAAAATAAGGTGACATTTTTGAAAAACTGAAAATGAATGAAGTAATATACAAACCAGGTGCGAGTTCAGACTTGTGACCTTGGACAAAATACTAATTTTCCAATTATTTTGTGTGGGAAGTGGTGCAGCATGGTGTAACTGGACCAGGCATTTATTCCTGGGGTTTTGGGGAATAACTCCTGAGTCGGGGGTCTGTACTTTATGGTGCTGCCCCGAATATACCAGAGGATCTGCTCTAACAAGGAGCTGCCTTGGGTTACCACCAGAAAATATGTTATCCTATACCTGTACTGGGCCCACTGACCATTGTCTCTCAAGTTAGCAACGTGTTGTTTCTCTTCCAGTTCCTACGTAGGCTAGGACAGAGTTCAACAGAGTTAGCAGAATTAATGAACTATATGATGGATGTACTTATTCTTCTGGTCTTATTCTATTAAAAGTTAAGCATTGTAGAAAGTAGTATAAGGAAGTTAGAGTTTGGAAAAGATTTAAGAGTATCATAGTTTGACATTTTGAGAAATTGATTCTAGACTTATGATCATCGTGTTTATAGTTACCATTTGTTTCTGTTCTAGTTTCTAAGCAATGTACTGATTTCTTGACTACCTGTTTTTGTTTCTACCAACCAAATGAAAAATGTATAAGATTATAGTAACCATTATTGACATCATGTTACCCTTCTAAATCAGTATAAATATAGCCTGATCAATAGACATGGTACCTGTTTGGTACTGACTGAGAGGTACTTCCAATCCCATCTTTGTCTGTCTTTGTTTGTCTTGTGTTTTCTTCATCCTCATCCCCCTACTCAGGTACTGTCTGATTGCCGGCAGGCCCCAGCAATTTTGTTTCACAAACAGTACACTGGGATAATATTGTCTCCCTCATAGTTTTAATGAGAACACAATTATATAATATGCCAGAAGTATTCACCAGAGATTTGGCATATATAAAACAACTTAATATTATTTAATATTATAATTAACAAAACTATTTATGAAAAATTATACCTTAGCATATACTTTTTTCCATATATATTTTTATCTTAGGTCTTCCATCATGAAGACTGCCATTCTTTATGTAATCTCATGATAGCTCTGATGGATTGCATGTACCACTTGTCCATAGAGGCAGGTTTCTAAATTTCAATCCTTTCCTCACATTTCAGTGTGCCTCAGGGCTTCTCACTTTTTAAAAGCTTCTGCCTAAAGCAGAAATAGAATATTGGACCTAACTCCAGAGGTTCCAAGCCCTCAATCTGCCCTCACACTTCCTCATGCTTCAGCTTTCAAAACTATTGAATAATGTATTCAAAGTTAAAATTCTAATAATCAGTAATGTCAATATATTGACTTTTGTGGAACCTTATACATTGTGCACTTCTACATCAAGAGGCAAATAACAGAACAAAATAATTGTAGAATCATCACTATCAGATTTCCTGCTGAACTAAGTTTTTAATTGAACTTCTATGTCAAATATTGCCATTCTGTTAAATCATGCTTTGTGTATGTACATTTACTACAACCATTTAAACTATAAAACTAACTTTTGTTCTTGGTTGTAATTAATATTTGGTAGTACAGTATACGTGTTAGAAACAGTCTGTAAAGAATGCTTTTCAGGTCCTGGGATTGTGTAGAAAAACTTTGAATCAAGAATAATATTAGTCAACTTCCCTATCATTGAAACAAAATAAGTGATACGATTTAAATTAAAACAAAAAAATTGATTTGGCTCATGGTTTCAGAGGATTCAGTCCATGGATAACTGATACACATGTAGAAACATCACAGTGAGACAGCATGATGGAGCAAACCTGTTCACTTAAGAATAGTTTGGGAAGCAGAGCAGAGAGTAAGAATATCAGGAAGAGATATCCCTCCAAGGAGCTTCCTCTAACAATGGCCCACTCCTCACAGAACAATCAGCTATAAACATCCATGGATTAATCTACTCATGGGTGTAGCACCTCTCAATCCAGTCACTTCTCCAAGAGCCTTTTAAACCAATCAACTTCACAGTTAAGTGTGAATGTCAGAAGGGTAGGCTTCTTTAAAAATATTTTACTCTTACAACTCAACATGGGCTCTTTAGTAGTATTTTCTTTGCAGATATGAAGTGTATTTTTTAAAAATAATAGTAAAAAGTGTAAGGAAGATGATAAACAAATTACATATACTGAAATTTTCTCTGCTAATGAGTTTTTTAAAAGCTATTCTTAAGAACCAAGCCATCTGAACTGTATCATAAGTCTGGTCAGACTGATGAGATGAGCTGTACACATTTTGTGTAGTATTTAAAACCTTAAGAAAATTTAATGTAGAAATATATTAAGACAAATACAATTAAACACTATCACATTTTGATCTTCTAAGACTGAATGTGTTCTGTAGCATGCTTAATTCTTTAGAGAATTTGATAATATTGAGTGAAAGAGAAAATTTCTGACTGTGACTTATACATGTTTAAGTTTAGGTCTAGATGGTCCCATGAAAAGCTTCACATATGGAGAAGAGGCTTAGGAGAGCGAATGAATCATTGGACACTATTCATTGTTGTATTCATCCACTGGTGCATTTGGTAGCTGGATAAAGCTGTCTGTAGATGGGCCCTGATTGGAAGAGGTGCTGGTGGGGGTGGGACCTGGCAGGATAAGCAGATTCTTTCTGCAGTAGGCTCTTCTACTTACTGTTTCTGCTTAGAAGCCACTCAGCTATGGACTGAAATCTGAAACCTGGGAACCCTTTCCTCAATTGGGTGTCAAGCAGTGTGGCTCAGCAATGTGAAATTTACTAAGACAATGTGCAAAAACATTTGCTTCCATTTCCATCAGAGAACCTTAATAATCTTTTTTCTTTTACTTAGATTTTATTATGTTTCATTCTTCACACATAGTACAATTTTTATAATTCTTCATATGGATATTTAAAGTATTGGAGCTTGCTTAGATTATTTTAAAGAAAAATAATTTCTCAAAGTTACCATAAATATATTTTTCAAAAATCAATTAAAATATTAAAAATAGCATTAAGAAGCACAATTTTATTATAGTATCAAGTTGATATTACCATGTGCATCAATATAATGTATGTAAATAAACAAAATTATTTATCCTGACATAATTTCTTAAACCATATTTTCAGCACCCAGGTAATAATTTATGTGTATTTTAAGGTATACAATCTGAAAATAGTTTTTAGCATAACACTTGATTGAATTGACCCAACAGTTTATTCATGGTAGTTCAGTCATTTGACTGAACCACTCACTGTCCTTTTGGATTCTAATTCATTCAGTAGATCACACATTTGCTTCAGAGCTATATATCCTGTCTAGTGTCCATTTAACACAATTTGTCTGCATTTTTTTAAGTGATGAGAGAGCTAAATAAGTTTCATGGCAATCTTTTAATTCTATAGTATCAGCATTATAATCCATTCTCAAATGCTAGTGACATCTTTGGCAGTACAGTTAAGATTACTTTTTTAAAGACAATATAAATTTGTATGCAAATCCTCCATTTTATTTTTCAGTATTTTATCAAAGCAGCCCATTGAAAAATTAGTGAGGCCTCTAACATGGAATTTAAATTCTTACTGGCCAATGGAATTCTGCAATTCCATTAACAAGAGAGCCTGACACAGCTGAGATTTATATTGCCAGAAACTTGCCTTTGATTTATAATCTGGTAATACTTTTATCCTCCATTTATATGCAATATAACTTGACATAAGTGCAGGAATGCTTCTGCTAATAGAATTCACGAATATTGGACCAAGACATTTTTTAGATCATAAAGACTTCATGAGAAGAGGAGGAAAAGAATGGCTGAGTCTGGCAATGAAGGGATGATGGAGTCTGGGTTTAACATAAGCTTATAAAATGAAGCTGTGGTTACAACTACTGATTTTAGAATGCTAGGCTGACACAAATTTCTAACTGTGCCTGCTCCCTCAACTCAGGCTACATAACCATTTCAGCAGGCCTGCAGATACAAGAGAGCTTAGATATTTGTAACTTTTGCAAAAGTTTATATTAAAAAGTTATGTGGACTTATGAAGTGTATGTAGATGAAGAGTAGCAAAGAACATAGAATCAAGAGTGAATACCCTCAATATTATTCCAATGCTGGAAAAATTCTTACATGTAAAGAAAGCTGAAAACAATAATAAAATTTACCAAGTCTATTCCCTCTACCAAATGATATCTTTAAATCAAACACCAAGAAAAACCAAAAAGACAAACAGCAAACTAAGAAACTAAAGTCTACATCTATATTAATGTTCTTTATTTTATCCAACTTCAACTTCCTTTTCAAGTCCCATTAAATCTTAGTTGTTCTCTGTTCTTTGAAGTTGACTTAGGTAGTAATCTCTAGGATTGTTGGCTCCTATCTTTCTCCAGTCACTTCAAATTGTGATTTTGAATAAGTATATTTAGTGTTTATTGTTTTTCTCTATGTAGTGCAAAATTTCAGATAGAAATTCATATTCACACATGACATGTGACTAGAACATTAGACCAGTGTGAGTCATTGTGTGGGATATTTCACTTTGCCCTTGTAAATGTGATCTAAGTTTTCTCCTTATGTATGTTTTATTTTTGAGCTTCCAAATAATTAAAAACTATTCCTTCAGTTTTAATAACAAAATTAAGAGTATAATAATTATTATACATAATATAGCATAGATTATAATGATTAAGTCTAGGAAATCAGTGCAATATGACATGTCATAGGTCATACAAAATATGGTACTATTCAGTTTCTACCTCTTTTTTTTTTTTTGAGACAGGGTCTCGCTTTGCAGTTCAGGCTGGCCCTGAGCTCATTGTGTAGCCCAGGCAAACCTCGAACTCAGCAATCCTTCTGTCTCTGCCTCCCGAGTGCTGGGATTACAGGCGTGAGCCACCACGCCCGGCTCTACCATTTTTTAAGATGGAATTCTTTATTGGTACAGTTTCCTCCATTTTCACATCTTTGAATTCTTTGTGACTTAAATATTACTTTCTAATCTATAATAGTCTTTAGAACTTATTTCATGTTTTAGAATTTACATTGTATAGCATTCTCAGAGGCTAAATAAACTAAATTCAAGGGTTTTATGATGAATTTTACCATTTTCTTACATAATCAAAGCAAATTTAATGGGAAAAGCAGAATATAATTCTAAATTGTATGCTTAATAATTTCAGACATGGAAAGCAATGTGAATGTCTATGAATATTTGGATTTTACTTAAACTATTTGAGAGAAACAAAAAATCAAAGAAAATAAATAGAAAAAGCAGAATTGGAGATGGTAAGGAAAGAGTTAATTGCACTAACAGTATTCAAGATGATCATATACCCGGGTGGAAATATTGATACACTCTCCCTGTAGTGAATAGATTATGAGTCAGTTTCCAAACATCTCTCTGTCTTCAAAAGGAAGAACACTAGTGACAAGATCTTGCACTACAGAAACTGCTTCACAGTTTGAGCTGAACGCTAAGCCTGGCACCATAAAAGTTGTACAACTAACTCTTCCTCTATTAAAATGCATATATTTATTATTAATTATTATTAAATTTCTTAATTTTAGAGTATTAGAGGGCAATGCAGGAATTTTGTTGACTCATTAGAAAAGCCTAAAGTGATGTTCTGCACATACAATGCTGTATTAAAAGGCTATATTTATGGCATTAATTTTAAGGCCCCATTTGAACTGTTATAATAGAGAATACAAAAAAAGGTAAATCTAAAAGTTAAACTGAGAGTTTGCCTATTTAGTTTTCCAATTTGCTGAACACACATGTAAGTTTTTTCTTTACTGCTTCACATCTACCCTGCAAAGTCATATGACTTTTTTGTACATATTTATGTCCTTGATGTACTTTCTCTTTTCTTCCTTCCCTCTCATTCCTTTAATTTTTTTCTTTCATGCCAATATCATAAAGGCAGAACATTACATGTTATTATCAGTTCTGAATCCCTTTCATTTATTTACAAAGATGACCAGAGGCAAATGACTAAACTTCTTTGTAAAGCAATTAACATTTTCAGAATCTTTATGTTTTATAGCAGTTCATGATTCCATCAACATGAATCACATAAAATATTGGTTACATTTTATATTCTCTTTCCCTATGGCTTGTGATTTGGTTGTACTGAAATAAAATTAGGAAGTTGTTTGGAATTAATTTAAGCATTATATTGCATTATGCTAAAAGTAATCATATGTGTAGTGCATTACTGTAATGCATTATTCCTTATTTTCTAGATAATGATTACCTCCGTGATACAATAAAATAATACTGCAAGTACATTCAATTTCTCAGCAAAATGCACTTAATTCTGGTAATGATAAAGAAATCAGTACATTATAATTTCTCCAACGCTGTAACATTTTAGAAAAATAACCTAGCATTTATAGGTTTTTCTATGCCTTCGTACGGAAAAAAAAAATTAATTGTACTGATTGCAATTATTATAACATTCTAAATTACAACAGGCAAAGACAGGGACTATACATTAGTTTGATGTTCTAAAATTAGCTTAAATCCTTGACAGTATTTTTTCAGGAAGTCTGATTTTATATAAAAGTGTGTTTTCTGTGTAAACAAAAATAAAACCTAGTTTATAAATTATTCTCTTTGAAAAGTCATTTTCCTCAAGAGTATCATTTCCTCAAGAGTATCACTAATGATACTCTCCAGAAGCAGGGAAATGAGCTAATACATCTCCAAATATAATTTCAGGTTGTTCAATTTATGATTATTTCCTAAATTTAATGTGGTAGAAGTTGTGCAATAAGAAATACTTTCATTTACTTTTAGAAATTGTCAAAATTATTGAAGAGCCTACTCAATTCTTTCATTCTCACTTTTTACCAGTGAGTGGAGATTATGCTTCTCAAAAATTTTAAATAAATTGGGCGTGGTGGCTCACACCTGTAATCCCAGCACTCGGGAGGCAGAGGCAGGAGAATTGCTGAGTTCGAGGCTTGCCTGGACTACATAGTGAGCTCAGAGCCAGCCTGAACTACAAAGCGAGACCCTGTCTCAAAAAGAAAAATAAATAAAAATAAATAAATAAATAAATAAATAGATAGATAGATAGAACACAAATTGAAACTACTAGAAAAAAATCTCAATAGTATCCTTTTCACTACTTTCTCCAATTCTTTCATGTGCATTTTTTGTTCTTAATTTTACTTTTTCATAGGGATGAGAGTAATTATTGTATTACATCTCTTAAAATAAGTGCCTTAAGATGGCTGCCTGCCTTTATTAGCTTCTATCTTCATTTGAAGAAAGTTTCAAAATATGATAAAAAAAAATCTGGGCTAAAAATGGTAATTGTCTGTGAAGTTTCTATTTACTTCATCAGATTTTCTTTTACTTTCAGAAAAATAAGAACATGATCAAATTTTCTTTCTGAATTGATCTTTGACTAATGGATTCAAAATATATACCAGATGAATTTTGTTCTAAACTAAGATTTGTTGAGTTGGAACATAATTGATGGACACAATTTGCCTAGTCGACCTGAATTAAATAAATATGGCTCCATGAAAATGCATAATTGATTATTTAGAATAATATTGGAAAACTATCCTTAGTTTCAAATATAGAATTGAAAAAAGTGATGTGGATGGTAGTAACCTACCAAATGTATTTAAAAAATGAAAATGTCTGAGTTAGCCCAGTTAGAACTAAATTGAACATCCAATGTTCATTTAAATTATTTGGAAACACAAGTAATTATGTACCTTTATGTCAATATGAAAAATACCAACATAAAGTTTAATAATATATTTACTTCCCTAGAGATTTGTTTTCTAGGGCCAAATACTGAGTTATCACTCTTTGTAAAATCTGAGTTCACTTTAATATTTTTTGTGTTACAATTTACATGCAGACAAGACGTGATAGGTCCAGCACTACTGTGCTCTTATTCTATAGATAATTTCCTTTAAAAATCTTCATTATTGGCCAGAGATTTATCTCAGTGGTTCAGGTGCCTGTCTAACAAGCACAAGGTCCCTGGTTCTAACCAGATACCACAATGCTGGACGTGGTGATTCAAACCCACCAGCAAGCAATTGGTACCACACACACAGAGCTGGGTGTGGTGGTTCACACATATAATCCCAGCATTTGGGAGGCAGAGGCAGGAGGATTGCTGAGTTCGAGGGTTGCCTGGGCCACATAGTGAGGTCAGGGCCAGCCTGAACTACAAAGCAAGACCCTGTCTTAAACAAAACAAAACAAAAACAAAATCTAAAATTTTAAAAATGTCATGATTACTTTTTATCTCTCACCATAGTATAAGAATCATAGCAGAATAAAAAGGCAAGGTTTACCATTAGGAGAGAGTTTTGGCCAAGTCATCAAAAACATAGAGAAAGAAGCTCAGAGCATCTTGAACTTGAACTATTATTGGCTCAGTTTAAATTTTTATCATGCAAATATTTGCTACAAGAAAAGACCCTGTAAAATGGCAATCATTCATATATTCATATCTTTGCCATAACTGAATGTCAGATGAAGAACTTCCTGTCATATTTTGCTATTAAAATAATATATTTTTATGTTTAACGTGACCTGCCTTTGTGAATTAGTATAACTTGTGGTCTCTCTGTAAGATTTTCCAGTGGGATTTTAATAATATTCTTGTGTTTGCCATTTTAAACTGTACAGGCTGTTAAACTCAATTTGTAAGAAAAACATTCAGGTATAAAACCAGATAATCTGTATCCTTTTATAATCAAAAGTCACTTTGCCAAAATATTTTAACATGCAAAATTGCTTCTTGAGAGATATTTGGCATGATAAAATGACTGAAAACTACATTTCCATTATAATTATAACTGACTTGCGGTGCTAAGTTTTTATAATTTAAAGGTATTCTCAATTCTGACAGCCCTTCCATGTTGAATTATGCATCTCAGGCTCTTAAATAGTTCTGCTGGCACGAGACAGCTGAGATGAAGTTGTCTTTCTAAAATAATTGCTCCATGGAGCATCCATTATACCTTCAGAAAAAATGTATTACTTGACTTCCACAAATTACAGACTAGCCTATAATGGGTATTTTTGACAGCTATTAGCTTAAAAAAATCTGAACGGTAAAATGAGTATTGATATCACAATGGTGTGTCATGCATGTTAATTCCACCTTCTCTGTACTTTTCTCCTAAAGCATGATGTAATAATTAATTATAATATTATTGATGTAGCTACACTCATGTTAAAAATATAGTATTGGCAAAGTATGTCATCCTCTCACCTAAGGGACCAAAAGGATTAAGTGAATATACACAGTAGGTTTTGTAGAACCTGTTTTGAAAAATGAAAAGTATATTTAATTTTGGTAATTTTTTCTTAATCATGAAAATGATTAAAATTGTTTTAATCACCTTTTTCTTCCTAACTTTTTGTTTTGTTCTTTCCTAAATGTTAGTCCAAACCATCAAAGCAAGGGCCAAAAAATTATGAATTTATCTCACACAACAACAAGATAGGTATTGTAGCTTGTTTCTTGGTTTTCACTGCACCCTTTGATTTTTTAGTGTACAACATTATTTTTGAATTGTCTGTGTTTCTTGTGTAGACCATACAGTTGGGTTTTTTTCTTTTTTTTTTTGTTTTTTTTTCTTTTTTAATCAAATCTGCCAGTCTGTTTGTTTGTTTTTACTAGGGAGATTATTTACATTGAAAATTACTGCGGGAAGTTATTAACCTACTCTTCTCAGTATTGTTTTTCTGTTGCTGATTCTTTTTCCCCTTCCATTTAAGTGGTTGCTCAGCAAAGGTAACCATTTCATTAGACTAATTTGACACTTTTTTTTTTTGTCTCTCTACAATATCCTTGGAAAATTTAGGAGTGCTGGTGTAATAGATTTTTTTCATTGTAATTATTTGGTGTTAACTATCCCTTTCTTATTTGTATGTTGATTTTTTTTCTCCACATGAGAGATTTTTCTGAAATTCACTTTAATAAATAAATATTTTATTCCAGGTAACAATATCTTCAAGGTGTGACATTTTCTTCTCACACTGACCACTTTGCTGTTCTTATATTCGGTAGACGTCTTTATCTCTGAAGTTTCTGTTTGATACCTTTTCATGACTCTTTAGTAAATTTGTCAGTTTTGTTTTAAACAGTTTTAGAAAGCTCTTCAAATTTTTTATTTGACTTATTTCACCACATGGGTCAATTTATTTGCTAATTCCACTGTTTATTTTAATGTCTTTTTAAAATATTTTCTCATTGTCTAAATAAAATTGTGTTTTACTCATAAAATCAGTCTTATAAATCCTTCAACAAAATACTTTAAGTGTATGTCCATTTCTTAGCCATGGAATACTCCAGTAATATGAAGATTTGAAATTATTGGCAGTCTTTGATTTGTTTTCCCATGTAGTAGAGCCCAGGTCTGAGCCTTGTTTCACACAGGAGTCTGGATAAGCCTTCTCTCAACAGAGATATCAGTGTGGTAGACATCAAGGCTTCTGATGCGGGCAAATGAGAATGAATGACAAAGAGACAGAGTCAGTTTAACGTACAGACATCCAGGGGCAATTGCCTTTTAGCAGCAGGGGAGCCCTAAGCCTTTAGCTCACCTGCTTTTGTTCATTCAGTTATAAGTATAAGCAGTTGAAATCGCACAAGATTCATCCAGTTTTCAATATTCATTAATAGATTTTCTGGGAACGACTAAACCTCAGCCATCTTAACTTTCCCCTAATATGGAATATGCAGTAACCCTTGAATACAGCCTTTCTTCTTTGTGCTCTCTTCTAAACTGGTCAAGGAAAGCTTGATTCTCCTCTGGTCTCTAACAGTTTTCTCTAAAATATGAACCTTTAGTCACCTAGCTTGTGCTTTTCACATGTGTGACCACGTGGAAAACAATTGTGTGGAGAATAGGATTAAGACTGAGGACGCAGACCTTCTTCCAAATATGAATGTGAAGTGCTTTGTCTCTCCAGAATCCTCTTTTCTAAGATGTGCTTGTTTCACATGTATCATTTCTCTGGATATATTCCCTGTTCAATACTTTTCTTGTATGTACTGATTTTGAGGTGTGTAAATTTGCTATGTTCTTTCTGTTTGACTCCTTTGGGCTTTATTAATTCATCATGATATCTGGAAAAAAATCTTAGCATAGTATTTGTTTCCCTACACTTGAAAATTTTTGAAAAGACAATTTCGGATTCAGATATGAGAATGTGGGGCCAGAGATTTAGCTCAGTGGTTCCAGCGCCTGCCTCACAAGCGTGGTGACTCACTACAATCAATACCACATACCACAGTGCCAGGCATGGTGGCTCACACCTGTCATCCCAGCTCTCAGGAGGCAGAGACAGGAGGATTGCTGTGTTCGAGGCTTGCCTGGGCTACATAGTGAGGTCAGAGCCAGCCTGAATTACAAAGCGAGACCCTGTCTCAAAAAAAAAAAAAAAAAAAAAAAAAGAGATACGAGAATGTGAGAAGATGTGGAAGGATAGATGCTTGTTCTCAGCCTAGCATCCTGACCTGATTCCCCTTATAGCTACACTTATAATCGGGAAAAATAGCAATTCATTTTTTATAAAATGCATACTAGAGGTAAATACAAAAATAAGATTAAAATATTGTCACTAATTCTCTTTGAGTTAGAGTCAAGGTACATTTGTTATCTTTGGGGTTTTATGAGCTTTTTTGATGTTTTCAGTAATGAACATGGCTTGGTTTTATAATGAAATATATAATTAAAAATAAATGTTCTATAGAATTGCATTAAAGTGTAGCATGCCTGATTTAATCTTTATAAAATGGTAATGACTAACCATTATATAGCTCTTTTCTATACCAAGCTCTCTTCTAAGCATTTTAGATATTTTAATCTTCATAAGCATCCTTCAATATGAATACTATTGCTCCTTTTGAATAGTTGCAAGACTGAGGCACAGAGAAGTTACAGAATCTTCCCGAAGCACAAAGCTAATGGAAGAAGGCAGACACCAAACTTAGTAGTTTTCTTTTGAGAAAGCAACTGTCTTCATTAATGAAGTTTGTGCATTTTTCCACGATTATAGATGATGGAAGAGACAGTAAGTAGAGCTACAGAACACAAAGAAACATTCAGACAAATTTCAAACCCTCTCACTTTATTTTAATGCATCCGCATCTGAACAGAAAGTAAGAATAATTTTGCCTCAGCATTTAAGATTCTCTTTTGAGGGCCGGAGGGTTAGCTCAGTGGTTCTGGCGCCTGCCTCGCAAGAGCAAGGACCTGAGTTCGATCCCTGATAACCACATATAATGCTGGGCGTGGAGACACGCCCACCAACAATCAACACCAACACCGTATACTACAATGCCGGACGTGGTGGCTCATGCCTGTAATCCCAGCACTCGGGAGGCAGAGACAGGAGGATTGCTGAATTCGCAGTGGCTTGCCTGGGCACCATAGTGAGCTCAGGGCCAGCCTGAACTACAAAGTGAGACCCTGTCTC
>PVIC010006780.1:0-20982 GCA_004025085.1 Thryonomys swinderianus
GAACAAAAAAATAGGATGGAAGTCTCTAGATAAGGCACACTACTGTTAACAAAGGCAAAAGGACTTGATCCATCTCTCAAAAAAAAAGCTAAGGAAGTTGAGATAAACCTCATCAAAGCCTCACAACTTAAAAGGGATGTTTAAAAAAATTAGATCATCATATTTTAAAAAGGACCAAACATTCAGTCAAATAAAAAGAACTGTAGGTCTTTCTTGTAATCACATGGATGGCAAAGCTATTCGGGATGTCTGCGCTAGTTGAGAAGCTCACAGTACTGGAAACTGTGAACATTAAATGTGGAAAAGCTAATGGTATAGTTTGTAAATGTTTAACGTCAGCCCCACTTAAGATATTCTGACTTCAGGCTGGTATCAAGGCATTCCCACACAACTATTCTGCCTGTCAGTATGATATTATGTAAATCAGATGAGATACAGAATACCCTGTTATAAAACAGGTGTGTGTTCCATGACTTTGCCCAGTGTAAGTCAAGGGGCACCTCTGTAAGGCCTCAGCCAGAAAGCAGTGCCAAAGTAAATAGAGTCTCCGAGTACCTGGATAGAAGATAAATATACATCAACCTTATCTCTGTACTGTCACAATCAGGTAAAAGTCATGTTGAAAAGAAGATCACCTCTTCATAAGAGCACATGGGTATATAAAATTTTGGTAGAAAGTTTCTAACACTTTGTCCGAAGTTTACGGGGCAATGCCTAAAAGCCTGCTGACTGACTTAGTGATGAATTTCAATATGAAAATCTAACAATTCTGGATTAGAAGGCTAAAAGAATACTGCATATTTTTGGAAACTTGAAAAATAAAAAGCAATTCTATATTCTACACAGAAAAATAAATCTGCCATAAATCAAATTTGTAACACACAAAGTGATAATTTTGGAAACTGTAAGGCCTACTGCAATGAACAATTAGAACTGTAGTTACTGTTAACAAGAAACAAGTTAGCTAGCAACAGTGCTGATGAGGCTGCAGAGAAAAATGAACCCTTCTCCACTGTTGGTGGGAACGTAGACTGGGAAACCTCTATGGAAGTCAGTGTGGAGAGTCCTAAAAAAAACTAGGTTTAGAGGTCCCATTTGACCCTCCTATTTCCCTGCTAGGAATATACACAAAAGAATTAAAAGAATCCTATCATAGTGACACATGTGTGCACCCATGTTCATAGCAGCTCAGTGTGTGATAGCTCGATCTTGGAAACAACCCAAGTGCCCATCAACTGGAGACAGGATAAAGAAGATGTGTGTTTTCTGTAAAATGGAATATTACTCTGCCTTAAAGAATAAGTTTGACTCATTTATACTCAAATGGATGCACCTTCAGGACATACTCACAAGTGAAATAAATAGGTCACAGTTGCGTAAATATCGTACCTATTCTCTGGTATGAGAAACTGAAGATGTTAATGAGTTCTAGAATGTATGATGGTTATTATGAAACAGAAAATACTCAAAGGTAAATGTGGTGGAGGGGTGAGTAATGAGGAGCACAGAAAAAATGAAGTGGTAATAAAAACGGGAAACAAAGCTTATGTATTTAGCGGGTGGGGGGTTGTGTGATGGGTAAGGGAATGGTAAAAAATGAGAATTAAATCATGTCATATACTAGTACAAATTCCCAATATTGAGTGTGATTATGATGTGTATATACAATGTACCAATAAAGATAAAAATAAACTTAAAAAAACCAGATTCATTTCTAACACTATGGCCATCTATGCAATAGCACAAATTAAACAGAGGCTGGGTGGAATTTTACAGGAACTGAGCATTGTGAGCAGATGTAATGGGCTGTTTGGCCCATACAGCTCTCAGAACCTTTCATCCTACTGTATAAAGCTGTTTCAGAAGGTGAGTCTCACACTTGGGCTTTGTCCTTGCAGGGCATGAACTGAAGACAGGCAGAACAGCACCAGATTTTCAATCTCTCTATTCATGGGGTCCTCAAGGAAGAAAAGCTGGGCCACAAGCAAGCACAACATTTTCTTTGTAGCCTCATAAAAGTAAGGTTTTCAAATACATTCTCAGCTAGCATGATATTTAGCTATCATTTATACTTTCTTTGAGAAGCAAAGTAACCCATGACTCTATTTGATGGATAAAGATATCAAGAAAGGAAACAATTACCCTGGTCTTTTTAGAGAGAAAACACCCACAAAGTACTACAAAATCGGTATTTTTCTATTTTTCTGAATAATAACATTTTTGATTTGTCTCACTCTAGGCTTCCTTTTTTCAGTTCATTTCCCAGTCAAATCAAATAAAATCATGATGTCACAAAAGAGAGAAGACAGGAGCTATAAATGCTAATTTATATGAGAAATGAAAGGAACATTTTTCATAGAGACATAGAAAAGTGAACTTCCCTTAAAGGCAGGTTTATTCCTTTTTCATTCTTCTCAGCAATTCTGAGAGATCTGTCAATTTTCTATCATATGGAATTTGTTATACTTTATATTCACATGTTGGCCGATGAAGTACCCTGCTCTTTAATGAAAGGGTTTTTCCTCTGTTTTTCAACAAGGCATTCAAAATGCCATTCATGCCGTATCTGGAGGCCCACGCGCCGTGAAGACTTGTGTCACCAGGGCCTCAGCTTTGGGCGCTCCATGGCCTAAGTTTCCTTTTGATGTTTAAAATCTGTTACGGAGGCTTTCCTCTGCGCAGTGACCCACTCTTTGCGACACCCACTCCTACGTAGTGCCCTAACATTCTCCCTTCAGTTTGTAATACAATTCACCGAGGTGTGAAATAGTAATTATGCTAAGTATTCTACTCATCAATGTCAAAATCCAACACTATTTTCAAACCTCATTTCCCCACCAACTGTCATCGCAATTGTAACCACGAGTCAAGGGTTTTAATAAAGCTGAGTTTAAAAGCATGCTTTCCGGCAGGTCTGGATCAAGTGAACAGGCTGGGATGACTTCAAACTTATACCTCACCTTGACATGAACCTGCAGCGTTCACAGCAAACCAAAAAAATCACGTGCCTCCACTTCCTCCTGGAGGGGACTGGTAGCTTTCATGACAACGGAGCTAAACTACTTCCAGAGGTATGTTAGCCCATATTATACTTGGAAGCCATTACAGAGAGGAGCATAGGTCTGGGAGAACTAGAAATCTTCGCCATTTATCTTTCTTAGTGTTTGAAGTTTTAGCACAGCTGAAAATTATTTTTGTGAGGGATGATGTATGTGAGCCTCATAATGAGAAAATATGTCTGATAATGTCTGGTTCTGTTCAGTGCCACCATGAAGCCCAAAGCACACACAGGCTTCATTCGGCCTGCATCAAACCTGACAGAGTGAGGGCGGGGGTGGGGCAAGGGATGGCTCCACAAGAGGATGCAGAACAGTCAGGTCTCTGAGCACTGATAAAGGCACGAGCTCTGGGAGACAGGGCGGTAGGACCCGTGAGAATAACTAAGAATATAACAGTAGCCTTTGTCAACGTGCTTTACGATCCAGTTCCAGGACCACAGTGGGCAGCCTGCTTGGGAGAGCTCGGTCCGTGGGCCCCGAAGCACTCCACCTGCACCCTGCCCGAGGTGACCCACAGGCAGTCAGAGCCATGGGAGGAGCCTGGGCTGAGGCACTGGACTATGGCCCATGTGGATGTGGGTTGTGTTTCATTTGAAGGCATTCTTCTTCCTCTCTCTCTTGGTTCCTGTCCCAGAATGACACAATCTGTGTTGCTTGCACAGATTTTCCACAGGACGGTGTTTTCTACCACACAGAGACCTCTATGTGGCCAGCTGGGCTTGATATTCCATCAGATTGGGTTACACTCATGTTACAGTTGACGACCACAGTCATATCTTTATGCTACGCCACATATTTGTTTAAATCCTAATTCACTAAAGAACCTGGCACGTGGGAGAAGTGCCTAGAGGCAAACTCTCAGAAGAAAGGAACAACAACAAAACTCCCTGAGGCCAATGTCCTTCCTTGGTCCCTTTTCTCTTCCGATCTTGAGGAACTCTGCCGGCGAGCGGTGAGGAGGGGTCTGGATTGAGCAGATGGAGACACGGAAGCACCACCCTCGGCCCTTCCTGTTTCTGCTTCGAACTGTTAGCGTCCGCTGCTGACGGCCTTTCGTCTTCAAGAGAAGCTCCTGGCTTCGGTCTTTGCACTCTCATCGTGTGAACTGTGCTCTCAGCTGAATTTCTGAACCCTGAGCTGCTAAGCTGGGGACGGCTGTTGTCCTTGGAGTACAGTTGTAGTGACACACGCCTTGCTATGTGCTTCTTTGAAAGGACACATTTCCTTTCTTCAACATTTAATTTTGTGGTATGTCTACATTGTGTTTCTAAAAAATGCTCAAACCAATTTAAGGCTTGTGTATTGTGTCTCAAATGATTTTCTTTATTTTCCTCACAGTCTTGTCAGAATTTTGCTCCTCTTCATAACTCCATGTTATCATCTGCCCCTTTTAGATAACTATACTGAATCATTTCTGTCTGGGTTAAAACTCCAGTAGCTGTCACTAGAATACTAGCTAGCACAGGGGACGGACTGCAACTGTGACTAGTTAATACCACCGGAAATCAGAATCCTTAGTAGAAACATCCACCGACCCCTCTGGCCATTCCTTCCTCAGAATAATGAGTCAGGATAAAAGACAGCACGAGGAAAATGGGGAATGCAACACAGTAAAAACCATCAGCAGGCAACGTTAAAGGGACCACCAGAGATACCACGCTAACTATATAACAAGTGTGGACTCCTACCCTGCATTTCTTGTTTCTCTTTGCTGCCGCATGTGTGAGCAGGGCTGCCTGCTTTTCTAACCCCTGCCATGTGCCTGCTGCTACTGCGCATGCCCAGTACTGCGCATGCCCAGTACTGCGCATGCCCAGTACTGCGCATGCCCAGTACTGCGCATGCCCAGTACTGCGCATGCCCAGTACTGCGCATGCCCAGTACTGCGCATGCAGTAGCAGCAGGCACAGTACACCTTGCGTCTCTCCATAGTCTACACAACAAAACGGAAACCTTTAGTCCGTAAAAACATGGACGGCGATCTTGATACACTCTGATCGACTTTCCTAACTCCATTTTCTCATGTGACCCCCCCTCATTTTTTAATGTAGAATTTAATGTACAATTTTATACTTTACTCATAAAATATATAACTGTGTACATATCTTTATTTGATTTGTTGGTACATACTTGGTAGAACATTCATCACCGAGAATTTCAACTGTACATGATGTATCTTGATTCTTTTTTGCACTCCCTATCTTTCCTCCAAACCCTGCGCCCATAAACATTAGTTTGTTTCTGCTTTTTTTCTTCATAGTTTAATTTTTCCCCCTTCTTTCCTTGCCCAATACCCTCCCCAGTTCTCCTTTCCCTTTAAACATTTTCTTCCTATTTCATATTATTTATTATACATTGTGGTCCTCATTTGCACCTTCAGTTTTTCACACCAGAGACATGATTCGGTATTTACATGTGTGTCCTATTTATTTCACTTATGAGGATGGGATCAAAGTGCATCCATTGAGCTATAAATGTTTCAAGTTTCCCTTTTCTATGGCCGAGTAAGTGTATTTTATAAAAATATCAAACCTTTATCCATTCACCGGTGGACAGGCTTCTGGGCTGTTTCCAAGACTTTAGCTATTATACACTGTGTCACTATAAACATGGGTACACATGTGTTGCTGTGGTGTGATGCTTTTAAGTCTTTCGGGGACATGCCCAGCAGGGAGATAACAGGGTCATACAGGGCCTCTAATTGTAGTTTTGTGAGGAGTCTCCACCCTGATTTTCACAGTGGTTGCACCAGTCCACATTCCCACCCACAGTGGAGAGGATCCCTTTCTCCCCACTGCCCGGCCGGCACTTGTTATTCATTGATTTTTCTGAAAGCAACTTTTCTTTCTGGAATGAGATGGAATCTCAGCGCTGCTTTTATCTGCAACTCTCCAGTGGGGGGTGATGTTAACATCTTTTCATATGTTTATTTACTGCTTCTGATTCTTCAACTGAAAAATATCTGTTCACTTCAGATGCCCATTTTGAATTGGGTCTTTAAATTTGGAGTGTCTGATATTTTAAGTTCTTTCTGTATTCTAGATGGTAGTCTTTTGTCTGAGGAACAGCTGGAAATTTTTTTTTCCCACATTGTAGGTTTCCTTTTTTACTGTTTATCTTTCCATGCATGCAGAAGCTTTCTAATAAGATGAGATATGAGGTACTGATACTTTGTGCTAATTCTCATGCTGCTGAGATTTTGTTTATAAAGTGAGGTTTTGTTTATAAAGTCTTTTCCTACACCCATGTCTTTGAGAGTTCTACCTAACCTATCTTCCAGAAGGTTTAGTGTTTCTATTTTAATATCCAGGCCCCTAATCCACTTTGATTTCAGCTTGCTACATGATGAAAGATGTAGATCTAGTTTTAAACTTCAGCAGGTTGAAACCCAGTTTTTCCAGCGCCATTTATTAAAGAGGTTGTCTTTCCACCACTGAAGTGTTTGCCTCCTTTGTCAAAGATGAGGTGGTTTCATATGTCTGGATTTGTTTCTGCATCTTCTAATCTGTTACACTGGTCCTCCGGTCTGTTTCTTTGCCAGGACCAGGCTGTTCTTTATCACAGTGGCTTTGTAATATAGTTTCAAGTTGGGGACTGTCATGCCGTCTGCCATGACTTTGTTGCCTAGAATTGCTTTTACTATTCTGGGTCCCTTCTGGTTCCACATTAATGTTTGGATTGTTTTCTCTGATTCTGTGAAATATATTATTGGGATTTCAATTGGGATTGCATTGAAACTATAGAGTGGTTTTGGAAATATGGCCATTTTTATTTTACTGGTTCTTCCTATCCAAGACAAGGGATGTCTTTCACGATAAAATCAGGAACATGACTCACTCATTTTGACACGTCTATGGCACTGTAATTGCACCGTCCAGGCCAACAGGGACCACCATGTTTCCAAGTGATCACTTCTTTACTTCCTCCAGTGACTCCTCAGAATTTGCCCAAATTAATCACCATCCACTGTGAGACCTGTTCTCTTCACTTCTACCACATCCTATGATTTTTTTCATTACAGTGAATTCTTGTGACTTTATAACACCTTGTATAACAAATTTAACTGTCAATTTACTGGCTTGGTGACTGCTCGACACGTTCTTCTAGTGTGTCTGAGAGGGCTGTGGAGGGACAATGTGGGAATCCTTAGCCCCTCCTTATCTGGTACCTTCCTCATGTTCTGCTTCCCAACACTGTGGTCTAAGCAGTTTGGTCAGCCTGCCCTTCTGCTGTGCATTTCTGCCATGGACTAAATGCTCTGAAACTGTGAGCCCCTGAAAGGTTCCCCCTTAAACTGGAAGTACCAAGTTCTGTGTTCTGGTGATAGGGAAGCTAACCATGCAACTTGGTGTCCGTTCCAGACATCAGCCGCTCTTCTCATAGCAGAGCTTGGTCACCTGTGGTGGTTTCCATTCCTCTGTCTTCCTCCTCTTCCGAGAAGTGGTTAATCCAGGCATTTGCTTGATGGGACTAGTAACTGGTGACCTCCAATCCCACCTCCCAGTGGGACATCTAGACCGAATCTGGTTCACGCAACCACTGACACCGATGCCATGTGTAAACTGAACCTCCATAACCTCTCCTAGCCACAGCGTGAGTGCAGGGAGCTGTGCCTGCCCGAGTCCTGCAACGGTAACACCCTCAGAAATCACACTGGGGTAATACCCAAGAAATGCTGCCCCTACAGGGCCCCTCCCCCTCCCTGCTCTTGTCCTCCCTGCTCCCCGCCCCTCTCTCTGTCTCCCCCTGCCCCGTCCCTGTTCCTCCCTCTCACTGCTTGGGCATTAGAGCTCCATGCAGCCCACCGCCTCTCCTGCGCGGTGACACACACTATCTCTGGATCTGTAAGAAGCGCCGTCCTTTGGTTGTTTCACGCCTTGTGTTAAGCTGCCTCCTTTGTGGCGTCTGGTCCCATCTGGTCTAAGTTTCTTTTGCAGTCAGACTTCTAGAGACTATCTTGATAGAAATAAACTGGCACAAGACAGATGGGAGCCATAGGGCCTTTGCCATTAAAAACAACTTTTTTATGAGGGGACACCTGGCCACGGATGGGATCTTTATGCAACAGGGCCCTTTCGATACAAAGATGTGCCTCACGGGAGGCCCGTTTTAAACGTGTGTAAGTAAATCCCAAGGAATCCCATCAAGAGAGGTTCGGTTTGTAATGACTCTTGTGAGAGAGCCCTCAAGACCCATCACGACATCTACATAAGCAGCCAGTCTTTCTCAGCAACCTTTATCCACTCCTTCGCCTCTGCTTAAACACCGGCAGGCTTGGGGTCTGCTGCCAAGTTCACGTTATCTTTTCCTAACTATATTTTTTCCTTAGGGAATCTCATTTGGAACAGTAGTTTTAAATATCAGCTATATGCTGGGGCCTTCCAAATGTACATCTCTAGCTCCAGATTTTATCTACACCTGCCAGGGTGGTATCCCCCTTAGGGTAGCTAAGAGGCATCTGAAAACAAAATGTTCCAAACTCAACTCTTGATTTTTTCCACTCTCAACTCCTAGTAAATACTGTGATCAAAGAGTTCAAAATCTCACCTGTGACGCATCAGTCATCGTCTAGTTCCTCCAGCTCAAAACCTGGGAAACCCTCTCGGAGAGTTTTTTATTCTCTCATCCATGCTCTGAGCCCAACACCAGCCTCACTGGTTCTCACTCGAGGCACCCTTTTCTCTACCCTCCTGCTGGGTGCCAGGGTCTGAATGTGTCCCCCAGAAGCTCACGTTAGACTCTCAGTCTCTGATTCATGCTAACTGGGTTTAGCGGCAGGGCCCTCAGGAGCACACAGGATTACCTGAAGTCCCACGGGGTGAGTGTTTCTATGACACGGGAAGGAAAAGCCTCTGGGAGCGTGGGCCCTGTTTCACTCAGTGATGCCCTCGCCACCCACGCGAGTGCTGTCGCCAGATGTCCGTGCCACACTCCTGGACTCTCTGACCTTCAGAGTCCTGAGCTATGGAAATCTGTCCCATTTTTAAATTATAAATTAATGCCCACACTGTGGTGTTCAGTTACAGCAATTGAAAATGGACCAAGGACACAAAGCCGCTATGGGTCGCCCTTCGGTGCTCCTCCCTCCTTCTTTCCTCCTGCCCTCCATTGCAAACCGAGAGGACTGTTTAGAGTGTCAATGAGTTTGTGTCATTACCTTCCAGAAGGCCCTTCCTGCTCCATACGTAATGAAACCCCACATCCTTACTAGAACCTACAAGGCCGAACATATTGTCTGTGTCCTGCTTTTCTCCTCAAATCTTCTATCTTAGCAACTGTCACACTGACCTTTACGACCTTCAGACAAGCCCATCAGGCTCCCGCCTCTATGGCAGTTTTATTGGCTTTGTTTGGATCCAAACAAAGGTCCTCGTGGGCCTGAGACCCAGCCCGGTTCACACTGTAACTCCTACGTCGCCTTCTCAGAGAAGCCAGCCTAAAGCTGTCCCTGCCTCGCTTTGTCTCATTATATTATCTTCCCATGAAAACTGTGGGCTCGGTATGTTGTGGTCTGTGTCCTATCATAGAATCTGAGCAAAAAGAGAACAAGGAACTGTGGTCTCAGGACCACTGTATTTGTCTTATCTAGGAAAACTTTGAATACATAACAGACAAAGAAAATTGTGAACTTGGAATTCTCATACATAGAAGTACACACTCTCAGATGTGCATATTCAAGTGTATGTGTGAGCTCATCTGTATATAATGATTTTCTTTGCTCTTTGTCTTTCATTAATAGAATAGAGCTTTTTGAAGTCCTAAGTACTTTCACATCTATAAAAAAATGTTTCTGGAGGAACTCTAACATTCAGTAGCACACATACATTAAGTTGCTCATCAAATGCAGAGATATTAAAGGATTCACCTACAGAACTCCTAGAACATAATTTACTCAGATTTTGAGAAAATGCAAACATCTCTAGAAGGAAAACTCCAAGGAGTAATGCCTTTAGAACACACACGCAATTAACCAAACTTGAAAAGCCCTGAGTCTCAGTTTTTAACTTGATGGAGACACAGCACTTTGGCTCCATGAGCACACCATGGGTGCCCCCGGGGTGTTTCTGCTCAGGGTAGTGCGCTGTACACACCTGAAACAGGGAGCTAACGTTGTGAGGGTGACCTGTTATGATATAGCCAAAAGGCCCCCTTTCTCCATTAGAAGCTATGATAGCACATCTGCATCACATCTGCAGAAAAGAAACATGCTGGCAGTCTCTGAAGACTTGCCACTTTGATTTCACAGTAGGGACACGTTTGTTCCAGCAAGTGACAAATAACAGCAGAATGGACAATCTCACCAGAGTGGGTGACTTGGAGATTTCTTTTCACCGGCCTTATTTTATCCACATCAAATGGCGCATAGCTTTCTTGAATCTTTACATAGATTATCCTCTGCTTATTATGCATTCCTGAAGACATCCAAGTGGCACATCACCGAGTGTGTGACGCGGTCTGCACACAACACGTTCTCTGTTCCAGAACCTTCAGAACCAGTGTCCTTCCTGAGAAACAGCTCTCAGGTGTCCAGGTCTCTTGGCATTATTCACAAAGACTAGCTTGTGATGATCAAGACAAATAAGCCCCTTTCCCTTTTCTGGTTGCTGTCTCCAACAACCCAGCTGAATGGCTTCTCCATGTGGTCATTAGCCGGTGATGCTGCTCCACTTCCTTCCACAGGAAAATCTTCTGAAGAGCTTTATTTTACCACTCGACTCCTCTTACTGCAAACAGACATCTGCATATATTTAATCACTGAAAGAATCTTTGATTAATTGCTGCAACCCCATTTCATTTTTTCCTTCGGAGCAAAATATTTCTTTTTAAAGAATTAATAAACAGCTGCCCAGGCTTTTTCTGTGAGCTCCTAAAATCTCCTGCATTTGTTATTCATCATCCTATCCAAAGTGCTTATGATCATCCTCACTGCTTCAGGTCTCTGGGACCTGTGCATGGATGTTGCACTGATTTGGCTCCACAAGGAGGCAGCTCCTGCCCCAAAACCTCACCTGAGAGTCTCCCTGTCAACTCAGACAGGGTGGCAATGGGGGAAATTGTGAATTCTGTGATCAAAGTGTCTTCATCTGGTTTGCTGGTGAAAAGTAAGCTGAACGTGGAGAGATGGGGCTGACAGACTGTGTCTGGAGTGGCTCCCCCAAAATGTCCAAAGCCACGCAGCAGAATGCTCTTCTCAACGTTTTTGCTATGAGGAAGAAGAAAGTCTGTGCTGGAAGAACTTGGGGGACAGCATATAGTCCGTGCCTATACCCCACATCAGCATGGCTACATGTAGTGCAGGCGTGGTGGCAACTGAGAGTGTCATTTTGCATTGCTGCCTGAGAATTCAGTGTGAGGATCAGCTGGAGACTGCTATCCCAACAGGGGCCATTTGTTGTTGTTGTTGTTGTTGTTGTTGTTTGAGACAGGGTCTTATTACATAGCTCAGGATGGCCTTGAACTTGTGGTGATCCTCTTGCCTCAGCCTTCCAAGTGCTGGGATTACAGGTGTGTGCCAGCATGCCCAGTGAAGGGTGCCATTTTGAATGATGAGAAGACCGGTGCTTAATGTTCTCACCATGAAAAAGAACCAAATTTTAGTAGCACGCATCTAGAGCAACTCAAAAACATTTTACTGAGCCATAGAAATGAGTTATGTGGTTCATCTATAATATTACCATTAGGATAATGGTAGGTGCATCTAGCATCTGCCCAGTTATGGCCACTCCACAACCACTTGTGGTTCTACTGAAGTTACAGAGAGGAAAATTATTTTGCATTAATAGCCAGAAGCGACAATCACTTGTTCACTAAATTACCAGAGTGGGTGCTGAGTGCAGGTGTACAAGGGTTTTCTGTGCCTCCACAAGTTGAGACTGTCTACTGAAATGTGGACACAGTCACAGTCAACCCACAGGCTAGTTCTGCGTTAAGACAGACTACGTACAAGGCTTTACAGATGTTTATTCTCTGTGCTTAAAAGAAAAAAGCAAACTGGTTCTAACTCCTAAAGAGGGAGTATTAATTTCAATTGTCTTGGCAGTTAGAAGACAGGGTGCTTGTTTTGCTCTGAATCCAGCTGTCACCAATTCCCAAGGGTCTATTACATACTCCAGAGAGGAACGCTCACCGTCTTCGCAGGTCTGACAAAAAGCCATCTGCTACCCTGCATGGTGCTCAAGAAAGGGCTGAGGCTTTTCCTGCAGGATGTCACACACCAGAACAAAGCCAAACTCACAGAGGTGAACACCATCATTGTCCCCCAGGGGTGCCCTTGACTCTAACCTGATGGGTTGCTTTTCCTCCCTGTAGAGACCCCTGATAGTTAACTGCTCCTATAGTGCGGTTAGAATGCCATTCTGAGAAATCCTCTACCAATAGTTTTCATTTTCTTCTCCCCTAAAATCTCATAGTGAAAATAGCCACTTACCCAAACACTGTAATGTCTAGAAATTCTTCCAACTCACATCTTGAAAAAATATCATGGAATTTGAAGAAAAGAAAGTACAGAGTTGTGCAATTCTGGAAAGATCTCAGAATTCCTAGATACTTCCCAAGAGTATCATATGTTGATAGCCCCTTCCTGAGGTGAACAGGATTGGCAACCTGGGGTCACCTCCCCTTGCCTTCTTCTTCAAGGACCAAGCCCAAGAGAAAGTGGAACTGTCGGACAGGATCAGAGAGAGACACAAGATGGCGACCTCTCCACCTCTAAGAAGCACTAACTCTTTCTGAGTTAACAGTCAGCATGGAGCAACAAATTGGATGGCATTTGTTTGTCCAAAGGGAGACTAAAACAAATTGTTTTCTGGGTGCTCAGCACATCACTCCTGAATAGAGGGCACTGCTGTTTGCCACAGCGATGTTAGAGGAAGCTGCAAAAGTTGTGGTATGGGCCACACAGGAAGTGACATAGATCTCACAGGAAGTAGTTCATGGGACCCAAGGCCTGACTGATCTGGGAACCTGCTAGAAGGCAGGGGCTGTTGACCTCTGCGAAGGTCACACAGACTGCCATGGGTCAAGTTTTTCATTCCTTAAATCTACCAGAATATACATTTTTGATATTTCCACCAAGATAACTTATTATTACTTTTTAATTACACGTTGGTATGAAAAAAGTGCATTTATTTTAATTCTAGGAACACACTGAGGCTCTACCAAGAAAAGTACTCCATTTTAGGGATGAGAACCTGGAAGTGGACTTCCAACTTTTGAGTTCAACAGCACTGGTCAAAGTATATTTTGGTAAACAGCTTTCACATAGTCTCTTACTGTTTTAGTGTCTTTTTTCTTTAAGAAGAGTCATTGGCTTCTTGTTTAAAGACTGAAATGCATGCTCTCTGCTATCTAATTTGTTGGTCCCACAAGTCCCTGGCACCCTGGATACCCTAGTCCTCGAGCTGCCTTGAGATCGCAGTGTCACCTGGCTGACAGTTTGGACTTCTTGGCTCACTGCAGTAAGGCTGCCATGTGTTTGGCTGCTCCTGGCTTTTTCAGAGAAATATGAAGTGTCAAAAATATTGGTAGCTTGACTTACTGCTTTGTCAAAGCTGTTAGTATAAACGTTAGGTTATATAACCTGACTACTTGGAATTTCAGTTCTTGGTTGCCTTTGTGCTATTCTGAAGTAGATTCTGGAGGTGACGAAAAGCAAAATTAAGTCTGTGTGTCAGGATCAACCCGACACGGTCTCTACTGTTTAGACAAGGAAATGAACTCCTCTGAAACCCGCAAACTCTGGACAGAAGAACACTGACCTGGACTGCACCCACATCATGATGCTTGTTGACACTGTGGAATTTTCTAGAACTGAGATGTAAAATATTACTGAGCATCCATACGTGAAGAAAACATAAGAATTTTAAGTGGATTAATTGTGTGTAGCTCTTAATATATCCAGGATTTGACAGACATATAGATGGAAGAATTAAGCCTCAGTCATTGAATCTCTGTTATGCAGGTTGGTCAGGAGACGAAATGAAAGTTTTTGAAGTTGAGTCTGGAGGCAAGAAGCCTAGGTCTCACGCCAAGATCCAGCCCAGCCTGGGCAACTTAGTAACTCAGTCAGTCCCTGTCTCAGAACAAAATACAAAAGTGGGCTTGTGATGTACCTCAATACAGAGGCCCCTGGGTTCATTATCTCATACTGCAAAAAAAGCAATTTAAAAAACTCAGGAGATCTGTCTGTAATACCAGTGAGAAGACACCGTTCAGAGCCATGCCCCAGTGCCTAGAGCCTGCTGACACAAATTCTGTGTTCAATAAATATTTGTTACACAAATGAACCTAATGTCCCTGCTTGAATGAAATTCAACTGCTATTCATCAGTCCATACACAATGCCCAGGGCCATTGCTAAAAGGGTATTTCTTTGATTGCACCACCAAAACACATTTGACAAGATTTTGTAGAATGAATTAATTCAATGCAGTTTAACACAGTCATTAAGTGTCCACCATGTGCCGAACAGGCTAACAGCTGAGGTAGTCTGAAGAAAGCTTGCAAAGAAGTGCAACACAGAGCACAGCCAGCCATGCCGGTTGCCATCTTTACAGACAAGCTTCCTGGTAATAGATCCAGGAGCCCACGAAATGCAAAACCTCCACGGCTCTTCTGCCATCAGCTGCAGGACGGCCCGTCCAGCACAAACCCTCTTCTGGTCTGTCTCCCTCCAGAGCACTCTGTTTTCTTGCCTCTACATTCCCAATGACAGCACCCGGCTGGCCTACACACCCTCCACCTGTCTTCACCCCAGCAACCACCTCGGGTCACCATGACACCAGCCCCTCACTCTCCAACCTGATCACCTCCTTCATGATGTCTATGATTCTACCCTGTGGACCACAGATACCACCAGGACCACAGATACCACCCATAGTACCGTGAGGTTACAGCGGAAGGGGGAGGCTCTTGCCACAGATGCTGAGCACTGTTATTTAACTATCTTAACAGAGCACTACTATTTATTCAATTCCCACACCCCCAGCTGTGGGTGATGTGGCTGTCTGCACGTGGGTGGTGCTGGGTTGTGGGACACTGGGTCCAATGCTACGTGGAGGTGATGCCATCTCTGATCTCTGCTGAGTCTCCAGGCAGAGAGCTCAGTGCTGGGCCCGAGGAGCCAGCAATGTAGTTTCTTTCTGAAGCTCATAAATGAATGAACTCCACACTCAGTGCTGATAACAACGTCATGTCAGTTCCGCCTAAAATGATGTGGATGTAGAGTCTGTAAATACCTTTTCTCTGGTATGAGAAACTGAAGATGTAAATGAGCTCTAGAATATATGGTACATATTGTGAAATGGAAAATATTTGAAGGGAAATGAGGTGTAGGGGTAAGTAACAAGGGGAAGAAAAGGGAAACAAAGCTTATGTATATAGGGGGTGGGGAGCTGTAGGGTGGGTGGGAGAATGGGAAAAAATGAGAATTAAATTATCATATACTGGTACAAATTCTCAATATGGTGTGTGATCCTGATGTACATATATAATACACCAATAAAGATTCAATTTTTTTTTAAAAGCACACTTTACCTGTTGACGTTTTTCAAATTCCAGCTTGATCCGAGACTTGATGCAGTTGCACGTATCCTGATATGTTTGCTGCAGGGCAAGTTCCATGAGGTGCTTGTGATATGCTCCTGCTAGGTTCCCACAGATGAAAATAATCACGTTGGCCAGGATCTAAAGAGACAGCAAGAGCCTTTCAGCACAAAAGTTTCTAACATATGAACACAATAACGCAAGAAGTATAAAATTAATAGTTTAGAAACATGACAGCTGGAGGTTCACTGTATGTCTGTTTCACATTCACATTCTGGTTTGACAAAGAACACGAATCCCCGTTTGGGATCCTATCCTCTTCTGGATCTCAGGTAGGGATCTGTGCCCTTTAATGGACAACTTTGTAATCATTCCCTTGACTCAGGGATCAGTTGTGTGTCGAATCTGCTTTGCTTTAGCTATTGCAATGTGAACTGAAGAACTGGGCCATACCTAGCCAGACTTCGGAGACATTGTGTGTTTCAAGTAACTGTCTTTAGTCTCATCAGAAGGAGGCCATGCTCTGGCTATCCACCTGAGCCCAAAGAGATACACGGAGCAGAGTGCAATCTCTCTTTGTAACGCTGAGGTTTCTAGTTGTTACACAGCACTATTGTGTTAATCAGTGGTTGA
Source organism: Thryonomys swinderianus (assembly GCA_004025085.1). Lineage (NCBI taxonomy): Eukaryota > Metazoa > Chordata > Mammalia > Rodentia > Thryonomyidae > Thryonomys > Thryonomys swinderianus. The sequence goes on from PVIC010006780.1 coordinate 16,235, forward strand.
TACATGCTGCCTTCACACCAAGACCACATGCAAAGCCTGGATAGATGACGTTCCACATTTGTTTATTTACAGAGGAATAAGGCAGTCTTTTACTACATATAGTTTCTTGTTCTTTTGATGATAAAAACAATTCATGCTCATAAACATTTGTGGAAAACAAATGTAAAAGTATCTGAGTAGAACCTTCATTTAACTGCCCAAGAAGATATTCTGCTCTCCATATGGCTGTATTCACCAAATTACCATTTCTTGTCTTTTTATATTAAATTTGGTGACATATTTGGTTTTGTCATCCTCTTCCAGAAGACTGGGGTTCATTCCAACTGTAGTTTTTTGCGCTTTGCTTTTTAAAATTTAACATTTAAGCACAAATGGAGATTATATAAATTCAATTTAGATGGTATTATTAATGCTTAGACAATATTCAGTCTATGACTCTGTCAACACTTAGCTGTCTGCAGTGCTTCTGATGAAGCACTGATGATGCTCAATGCATTTGCCTATAGATGGCCACCTCACACACAAACGGACTCCCTATCTGATCGCTCCTCTAGACTCAATTACTGAAAATATACTGCTCCAAAGTCATGTGTGTCTTCAGTACTGACACGTGTTGCAGAATGGCTCTCAGGGAATACTCTTCTGTTCTCCTCAGCAGATGTGACAGTGGTCTTCTGTGTGTGCACCTGCCACGTAGCATAGTGCAGACAGAGCAAGAGTCCTGAGCTCAGGGCTGTGCCCCATATCTGCCAGTGTATGGACAGAAAGATGTCAATACCCACTCCTCACTTTCACATGGCCGTAATTCTAACCTCCCCCCAGGCCACTCATGGCTTCAATCACAAGGCTGAGGTCCATTTCCAAAGGCCCCATGACCCTCTGAAAGCATCTTCCAATAGAGATCATACCCCACATCCATCACCTGACTCAGTGACAGGAACAGGTAAAGAGATTTATTCCTAAGCCTTGAAAGGTCCGTGATAGAGTTGTCTGGAAAATCATGGCTCCTTCCCCTGCCTAGGGGGCCAAAATCTAAAGGGACAGGAGGGGTTTATCTGATTGGAGGGCCTGAGAGAAGGATGTGGACACAGGGCCACTGAGCCTCTTCTCCCACCCTCTCAGGGTTGTCCTCCTTGATGAGGGTGGTGGTCTTCATGTGCTGCCTCTGTGGCCGAGCTGTGGACCTGACCACTGTCCTAGCCTGCGCTGGTGAAGCCTACATTTGGAGCAATCACAGGGGGAGATGCGTTAGCTCAAGGGGACATTCAAAACGTGTGCTATAGGGCCAGAGCTTTAGATCAGTGGTTCTAGCACCTGCCTCACAAGCACAAGACCCTGAGTTCAATCCCCGGTAACCACATACAATGCTGGGCATGGTGACTCACGCCCATCAGCAATCAATACCACACACCATAGTGCTGGGCGTGGTGGTTCACACCTGTCATCCCAGCACTCAGGAGGCAGAGACAGAGACAGGAGGATTGCTGAGTTCGAGGCTTGCCTGGGCTACAGAGTGAGCTCAGGGCCAGCCTGGACTACAAAGTGAGACCCTGTCTCAAAAAACAAACAAACAAAAACGTGTGCTATCCGAGCAGCTGGAACAGTAAAGGGGCATGTTTTCTTCACCTGCCTGACACTGTTGTCATCTCTTCTCAGGTCCCAGACATAAGGGGAAAAGGAACACTTGGTCTTTAGCCACATGAAGCCCTACCGAGTGCAGTTGGGGGTGGGGGACAAAGGAAGCAAGAATTAGAAATGGGAGGGACCATATGATGAGTCTCCCTGAGTCATCGCAGGTACCTAGCAAAAGTGGGTCGAGACTTGTGCAGGTGAGAGGCGGCCCTTGGCGTGGTCCATGTACCTCACGCCTCCCACGGACGCCTGGGGCGGGAGCCAGTCTCCTACTCACCTCTGCCCCAAACAGCTTTCTGTGGATCTGTGTTCACCTCCTCTCCATCTGCCTAGGTGACCAAAGCATTTACTTTGGGTACAGTTCTGTGTGTATAGTATTGAGTGTGATATACGCATATGATGTGTAAGTACGTGTGTGGACTGTATGTGATACGCATGTGTGGTGAAATCTATATAGTTTGCACATGATCTGTATATCCGCTCTGTATTCTGGAGTACCACATGTTTGGGGGATGTGCTAGGAATGTAACGCACATGCTGTTTGTCGTGGGCATGTGTGTTTACAAACCGTGTGTGTGTGTGTGTGTGTGTGTGTGCTGCAGCAGCCACAACGTGGGAGTGAAGCGACAGTCTTTAGTGTGACTTCCGCGCACTTCTGGCCTGCAGGGGGCGCCCTTTCCATCCGCATACTGACACCTCTATGAAGGTCTGCCCCAGACGCTCCTGGACAGGTAGGAACTCCCGGGGCCTTCCTGGCTCCTGTTTCAGGGGACCGTCCTCCAGCGGAATGGAGGTTGATTCTGGCGGAGTGTGACACTGTTAATTAAGTCCTGCCACGCTTAGTTTTTGCCAAGGGACCATCTGGTTTGCTGAAGATGCTTCAGACCTTGTCACTGCCTGGCCGACTTGCTTTGAAGAACAGGGCTCCCAAGGAATGTAAGAAATGAGAAAAGCCGACGCAAACCATGCTGTTTGCAATTAGAAAATACTCCTCCCTTATTAAGTGCAGCTGAAATAATAACAAAAATAACTTTGTGATTGTTCATAAGAGCCTTTTCTCTTCCTCAAAAATGCCTTAAAAGCAGAAATGTCGAATTTTAGAAAATAAATGCCTCTAAAATAGAAAGCAAGTGGAAGCAGCTGAACTGGATGAATCCAGCCCTTCCCGGGCCTCCCAGCAGGAGGTGTGGGCTCTGCCCCCACAGAGCAGCCCGTGTGCCAGCCCAGCCTCCCGCACAGCAGAACCTGGCTGTCCCTGTTTCCTCCCAAGCAGGCCGCTCCCAGCTCTTTCCTCTGAGTTCCCTGGTCTGGTCAGGACGGCGGCACCCTTGTCTAACGGCAGCCCAGGACACCCGGCCCCGGTGGGGGCGTCAGGAGGGAGCAGCCGCTCCTCAGGGGCAACAGCCCAAGTTCCGACCGAGGCCCTCATCAGGTCCTGAGCAGCCTGCGCCAGAACTGTTGGCCCCAACATTCTGGCTTTTTCAACTATCACCATAGCTTCTTTCTTCACATAGGAGCAGCTGCCTGTCGAAACCATCACTGGCGGAAGGAAGTCAGGGTGGGCCGCGGGGAGTGCTGGGCCCTGTACGCGTCAGCAGCATGTTGACGGCCGACCATCTCTTGTCTGTGAAGAAGACCCCCCCGCAACTTCCCACACAGAAGCCTGCTCTCCAAAGATGAGGGTGGCTTCTCTGCTTCCGGCTAGTTATCTTTTTTTTTTTTTTTTGAGACAGGGTCTCACTTTGTAGTTCAGGCTGGCCCTCAGCTCACTATGTAGCCCAGGCAAGCCTCAAACCCAGCAATTCTCCTGTCTCTGCCTCCCGAGTGCTGGGATGACAGGTGTGAGCCACCACACCCGGCACTGTGGTGTGTGGTACTGATTGCTGGTGGGCGTGAGTCACCATGCCCAGCATTGTTGTATGTGGTTACCAGGATGGAACTCAGGACCTTGTGCTTTCAAGGCAGGTGCCTGAACCACTGAGCTAAATCTCTGGCCCTGGCTAGTTATCTTAGGCCAGCGCATGATAGTGGTACATTTGCCATATCTTGGAACTGAAAGAAAAACACGGGTCTATTCATTCCGGCTACTTTGAACAACAGGGAGTTTCAACCTTTCCTGGCTACCAGCAATTTGGAAGGAATTCATTTGCTGAGTTTTATACTGAAAGGAAACATTTACACAACAGCCCAGAGCTTTAGTGCTGGATAAAATATGGGAGTTCTGTTCTGACAGAAAACTTCTTGCGATCACAAGCATTTTCTGATCCCTTGTTTCATGCTGCAACTTTACATGTGAAGGTTAACAAAATGGATATTTTGATAGCAGCATAGGCTTCTAAGTATGACTGATGTTCTAAAGCATTTTCCTTTCAGAATGATGCATTCATATGACTTTATATGAAACTTGGAGCGGAGAGAAAGTGATGTTAGCTTAACATTTGCTTCTCAAAAATGAAGAGAAAGCATTTTATTCTCTGGCATTCTGTTAAAGTGGACCGCACGACCGAAAAAAGAAAAAACTCTTATTTTCACAATGTTGGGTTTGTTTTATAACATCATGCTGTCTTGATGCTTTGCTGCATCTCCTTGCTTCATTTAGCTTCTCTCACATCTGTGGGAAAACAGGATTGGGAACTGAGCCTCCCACGAGACGTCTTGGGAGAAAACAAATTGTTTAAGATAATAACCCCGGTCAAGATTTACCCCGAGGATCCAGCCAGCATTGGAACTGCACGTAGCACGTCGCCATCCATGCAAATCAAACTGTGGCGCGACCTTGCCACGAAGCCTGGCTGTCCACGCCGCTCTGAGCTCCCTATCTTTGCTTGACATAAATGAGGAGAAACGCGCTGGTGCTTCTCACGGTTCTCAGGAGAGGCATATGGCGAGAGTCCACGCTGGTGGGCAGGCCAGGGGCTCCCACAAGGTAGGACAGATTTCACTTCGTTCCCAGGAGGCGCCAGTGCTCTTCCAAACACCTTCTGTCTTTTCATTCTTGCAAGGGTCTGGGATACAATATAACCAGGACAACTGACACACTGTATTATTTTATCTTTTAGCCAAGGAAACAGAAGTCCAAATAATGAAGTGACTTGAGATCCAGCCTGAGCCAAGCT
>PVIC010006780.1:21082-53245 GCA_004025085.1 Thryonomys swinderianus
GGAAGATGAAAGGGAAAACAAGAAGGCGATGCAGAGAGCTGCAAAGGAATACTCAGCATCTCCCCGCATCTCGAAAGCAACCGATTTGGCTCAGGGGAGAAGGTGATCCCGTACCATCTTCCTGAAAGTTCTCTCTCACACAGGGTGATAGAAAAGTCCACTTCCATCTCCTCAGCATTTTATCTCCTTAAAAATTAAATTAGCTGGATGCAGTGGCCTTAGGACTTCGGCTTTTTAGGTCCTTTGGTAAAGGTTAGAAACATTGTGCTTTGGCTGATAATACCCACTGATCCTTAGTTTAAGTGCTAGAATCTTGTTCTCATTTAAAATCCCTCCAAATGGGGAAGACTGTCCTGAGGAAAAAAAAAAAAAGGCATAAAGAAAACGGAAAGCACAACAACCTCAGAAATGGCTGCTATTAGGGATTTGGGTTAAGAGGTTGGAAGTGAAAATCAAGAGTCAAATACAATTTCATTTCCTAAGAAAACTACCATTTCAAAGCAGACAGCACTGCTGGGCATGACTGTGCTCTTTTATAAGAGAGAGGTTGTGAAGTCATCTCCTTATTTTTTACAGTAATATACCAGAGACTCCGCTCAAGGCCAGAGGAACATCCAGATAAATTGGAGGAAGCTACCTTGGAAACAGAAGGGCCTGAGTTCGATCCTCGTTACTGAAAAAAAGAAAAAGCCAACTGGAAGAAAAGGTCTTAGAAGATGCTACAGATCTTGATAGAATGTTCTTAAATCATTGAGAACGTATTAAATCATTGAGAACACAGTTTCCCTCCCAAAGAAACCCTGCATTGACTGTGCAGAAACTCCAGCTTGTACAGCTGCAGTCCAGTGACTACAAAGGTGAAGTTGATAGGGGCCAGGTTACCTGGCCTAACAGTTTTGAATAGGAGCCAGCCACACATACTAGCAATCCCAGGTGTTCAGGAAGACTACATGTACAGGAACAGCTTTGGCAATTTGGCAAGACCTGTCTCAAAATAAAAAAGTTTAAAAAGAGGCTGGAAATGTAGCTAGGGTTTCCAGTGCTTAGCTATGATGTGCCAGGACCAGAGTCCAACCCAAAGCAACATTAAGAAGTTTAGAATGCGAAGAACAGAAAACACAAGGCTCCAATGTTTATGGGTCAGGGAAGAAAACTACACAAACTTCACTCCAAGACGTACAGTCTGTCTCTCACTCCAGTTTCTGCAGATGAGACATCATTACCCCTTTTTAAGCCCTATCTGTTTAAGTTTTGACTTCAACCACACAGAAGGATCTTAGCTTAGGGTTTAACTTCTCTTCGCTATGTTTAGAACCAGGAAGACCAAACAAGTGCATGGTACAGTGAAGTACAATGAAAAAAACATGATCGTGGTAGTCAAATTCTATGATGAAGTGTTTTTAAAGAGCCGTAGCAAACTTTCCCGTTCTTCATGGAATAATACGAAGTCCTTTCTGATAAGCTAAAATGAAGGGAACCACAAACACCATTAACTGTTAAAGTTTAGACATAGGATGTACCCAGCTGGTGGTGCTATTGACAGGCAATGAAAATTAGGTGATGGGGTGCTGTGGGAGGAAGTTGGTCACTTTGGGGTGCACGCTGAAGGGAGACATCTTATCCCAGGCCTCCGGTTTCCCTCCCCTCCCCTCTGTTTCTCCCACCTTCCCTCCTGGCTGCGATGAGTTCAGTCTCTCGGCTTCTCCACCCCACCACACCCTTCCGCCATAATGTTCCCGTTCACCACAGGCCCAAAGGCAACGCAGCCAACCGGCTATGGACTGATGCTGTGAGACAAAGTAGACCTTTCCTTCTTCCAGTTGATTTTCTCTGGCATTTTGGTACAGTGACAGGAAGCGGATTCACACACTCACTCGCATCTCACATTTCTTGTTTTCAAATTGAGGCCAGTCATTTCCTTTCACTGTTGACTTATTCTCCAGGCTCTTTTTGCAGAAATGTGTTACCAGACATTTTTCTCCATTCCCTTCAGCTTCCTTCCACGCAGCTCCTCACCTAACTCTGAGTGCACCTGTGACTGACTACACAGCCCTCCAGGAGAATTAGCCTCCGGTGATGTTTGCAGCGTTATGTCTGACATTTGGCCAGTGAACAGACCAGTGGTTACCTGCACTATTCATCCCCATTAAGAGGCTCCTTGGTCTTTGTGCGTCCAGACAGGGGGATGACTAATTTATCACAGACGTGTCTCGTCTGCCTATTTTAGAAAGTGGTGCTAGATCTTCCGAGTGCCTTGTTAGATGCTGACCTCTGGGCCTTTCCAAACTTCCTCTCCTGAAGCAACAGCATATATACAACAGGAGGATACATTGTAAATATTCTTCCTTTCTCAATGCTTCTCAAGCATCTGTGAACATGTAGTTATATACTAATTCCAAGCCCAAGTGTACTAGTGTTAAAGCTCTCTGAAGGACCACTTCTAGCCAATATGCAATTTGCCTAGTGAAGGCAGGCTCAGCAGGATAAATGTCAAAAGAGAGAGAGGAAAACAGGTCATAGTTTACTTTGGACTTTTCATTAATTTAGACAGTTATCTCTCCAATTAATCTGAATCAATGGTGATTAACTTCTTTTAAACTGTGTCCACAATTTTCTTTGGTGCTCCACTACTTAATAAGTGATACATTCTCACCCAGCCACTGAAGAATTTAAAGACAAGAGATATTTAGAATCATTTAAATCTATGACCTTAGCTCTGAGAGTCTCCAATCTGTGCAGTTTGATTAGAAAGAAAAGAGTCTCCAGCTTTAGTGAGCATGTGAAGTATTTGCCTTCCACTAACATCACACTGAAGAACAGGTGTGTCTTTTGTGGGTCCATGGGACACACTTACGTAGCTGCTGCATTTGCGGATTGCGCTATGACCTGTTTGACCCATTCCTAATCTACCTGATAGAAGATAATATTTAGAATGAAATAAACAAAACACAGTATGAACTAATTATGAATGAATAATAAAACAATTTATGAAGGTAAATGCACCAAACTGTAAATACTGAATGTAACAGGAAAATGGCAGGATGAGTTTGCATCAAAGTATAGAAAATAACAACATCAGGATATCCAGGCCTAACCCAGAGGTGATTTGAATGGGATTTTAACATGTGTGTTCATGGGGAAGTGATGATTGCAAAATTCTGCAAAATAGTCACAGACTCCTAACAAAGGAGATGATCAGCAAGTTCTGTGACTCACAGGGTCTGCTTAGACTTGGAACGCCCTTTCCAGGCTGTTCTAAATATGCTGCATGCAATCACACTGTGATTTTTAAAAATAAGTAACTTGGAGGTACACATAAGCAGCCATTTGCAAACAGGAAAATAAAAATTTTCCTATTATAAAATAAACTATAACTGGGCCGGAGATTTAGCTCAGTGGTTCCATTGCCAGCCTGGCAAGCGCAAGGCCCTGAATTCGATCCCGGTAACCACATACAATGCTGGGCGTGGAGACTCACACCCACCAGCAATCAATACCACATACCACAATGCCGGGTGTGGTGGCTCACGCCTGTAATCCCAGCACTCAGGAGGCAGAGGCAGGAGGATTGCTGAGTTCCAGGCTTGCCTGGGCTACATAGCGAGCTGAGGGCCGCCTGAACTACAAAGCGAGACCCTGTCTCAAACAAAAAGTAAAATAAACTATAACTGCTTCATTAATGATTTAAACAGCAGACGTTTATTTTCTGGAGATTACAGACCAAGGTCCAGTCAGGGTGGGATGCACTTTCTCCCTCTGACTCACAAATGCCCATCTTTCGGTTATTAGCTCTCACCGGCCCACATAACAGAGTGGGCAAGAGCGAGCAGGTGCTCTATAACAGAAGAAATGTACCAGCTCACAGATCCAGGAAGTCCAATATCAAGGTGTCAACGGTTGGTGATTCTGATTCCAAAATGGCGCCTTGAAAGCTGCACCTCTGGGGAAGAGGGAGGAGGCGGAGGGACCAAAACGCAGAAGGTGGCTGGACTTGACCTCTGGCCCCACCCGTGAAGGGGGAATAATCCTCATGGCCTAGTCACCTCTCACCAGGCTCACTCCTCACACCACTGTGCTGGCAGTTACAGTCTAGACACACTCCGGAGGGGACGTTCAGGCTGCATCGCCTCCCTGATCCTCTTCCTGTGACTGCACAGCCCCGTCCCTCTGTGGTCCCCGTCCTCCTCGGACACCAGCCACAGTGGAACTAGAGCCCAGCCTGGCGATCGGTTTCACCAAAGACACCTCTCCAAATGCCTCACTTCACAGTGCAGGCACATTCTGAGGGGACCCGTCTCGGCTCCTACAACATAACAGCCAGAATTAATGACGGTGTATTTATAGACCACTAGAGAAGCACAGGAGGCTTAAAATGTGGTGCCTGGGCCGACACTCAGCTCAGTGGTTCCGGCGTCTGACTGGCAAGGTCAAGGTCCCGAGTTTGATCCCCAGTAACCACATACAACAACACCGGGCGTGGTGACTCACGCCCACCAGCAATCAGTACCACACACCACAGTGCCAGGTGTGGTGGTTCACACCTGTCATCCCAGCATTTGGGGGGCAGAGACAGGAGGATTGCTGAGTTCGAGGCTTGCTTAGGCACCATAGTGAGCTCAGGGCCAGCCTGAACTACACAGCGAGACCCTGTCTCAAAGAACGTGATGCCTTAGAGCTGGTACCTTATACTGCTGTGGATGGTTTAATGTGGACTGAGGTGAGACGTTCCTTAAATCACTTCTTTTATTCATTCAACAAACATCTTCTGAGCCTCTATTAAGCCATTAAATCTTGTGAAATAAACATTACTGAATGCACATGATAAAATAAACAAATAATAAAAGTCAAAGAAGCCTGAACATGAGCATAGAGAAGGCAAAGCAGACTTGTGGGCTGGGGGGCAGTGCTGCCTCTCGGTTCTTGGGGTGACGGCCAGGAACCTCCTGCCATCACAGACCCACTGCCCCTCTTCACAGCTAACGTACGGAGGCTGTGGCTGAAGACTTGTGATAAAGTCAGCACGTTCCCTTAAACAGTACCTTAAAATTTTACATGATTAAATAAATTCTCTAATGCAGACGTTCCCCAGTTTTCTTGGTTCTTGATGGCTTCCTAATGTCTCATTACCTTTTTATAGCATCCTAGGCCAAAGGAAATTTTGTTTATTATGCAGCAAAGTCAAAACTAGCTACTGAGTGGTGACTGCAAAATAAATAAGTGAAAGCCCACCCCCACATGCTGAAATGAAACACAATATTACTTTTATTTCATTCTCCAATAACCATGATGACTTTCTAGCAGGCTATCCACAGCCACATGGCTGTTAGGCACTGTACAATTTCTCAAAACGGGGATTTCAATCCAACACGGTCACCTACGTCTCCTGTTCCCCATGGATTTCTGCAAAGTGCTGGTTTGTCCTGATAGCAGCAGCCAAACCCACCTCTCACTGAAACCACGGACTGCCTCCAGCTCACAGCTGGCAGTGCCTGGCAGAGGCTGAGTCCCACTGAACTTCAGGGAAATGTAAAATATCTTAGGGTGCCCTGGGGCACCCTGGCACACAGTTTGGGAACCAATACCAGAAGAAACAGTTGTAAAGTAAATATATCCCTTAAAGATAACATAGACTGTTACTGAAATTGCAGTGGACTTGCTGAACGGTGAGACGAATAACCTGGCCAGCAGCAGATGACGTGTTCTCGGTGCCAAGTGCTGACCATTTTCAAGCCAGATCTCACCCCGAAGATGGGACATGCATGAAAGCGTTCAAGCCTCCGCTACTGTCACCCGCGGGGACCTGAGGGGGCGGAGGAGGAAGGTGGCCCGGGATCCGCAGGAGGCGGCGCTGCGGGCATCACCTGGGCCCAGGAGCGGAGCGGGTCTCTCCTGTGGCCTCCTGCAGAACCAAGACCTGGTGCCTCGTGGCTCGCTCTGGGAGTAGCCCTGACCCAACACAGAGGCTCAGGAGTCCTGCGGTCTCCTCCAGGGCAGCCCCGCACAGCTGGGCACAACTCCATCCTGTGCCCTGACCGCCTGCCTGCTCCGTGGAGGGCAGGCTTCACCGCGCTCAGCTCTCCACAGCACAGGCTCTGCTTCTGGGAAAGAAAGCCAGTCGAGGCCACTGTGCATCTGTCCCATAAAGACCAAAAGCCAAATATTTCACTATCTGTCACCATCCCATCGATGCGCACAGTGATGGTTGAAGGAAATGGCACACGTGGCTTCCCCTTCACAGGGCAGTTTTGTGGGCACCTAATCAGTGGAAGGGCTCTCTGTATGAGATTCAGGCCCCTCTCTCTTTCCCTTTTTTGGGTCTAACAGTGAGGAACTGAAAAACTACTATGTTCCAGGAAGAAGAAAAAATGCAGTTAAGAGTTTCGCATGCGCGGATGCGTCGCTACAGTTAACCAAGGCCTGGAGAGAGGCATCTTCCAGCCCTGTCACCCACAGGTGCCAAGCTGCCCCCGGCCTCAGAGAGCACAAGCCCCGGCTCCTGCTGCAATGATCTGTGGCCTCGGTTCAGCTTCTAAACCAGCTCATCGTCCCCCAGGCAGGCTCTGCGTCCCCTTCCCAGGTCACCCTGCTTCCCGGAGTGATGGCGCGCTCAGCACGGGGAGCTCCTTTTAGAAGGGACTTTCCCACGGGATGGGCTTCACCCTACTTTTTCAGTTTATAAAGAAGATAAGAGATCAAACCTCAAACTCATTTCAGATTGTCACGATCACACCAAAGCCTCGTGCTCCCACGGCTGGATGCGTTTCTGGGAGAAGCGAATGTGATCCCTGGCGGTGCGTGAGGCATGACCAGCCGACAGTGAGACACACCCATCTACGACGACTGGGGTGTTGAAGAACAAGTGTCAAAATTGAAACTACTCACTCTTATTTACTGGTGAACACATCACATAATAAACCTGCCAGCTAGAAGTACAAGATCAGAAATATTAGCTGTTTAAAAATCAAGACAAACACTTTTATACGGGTTATCCCAGAGATAATAACTGTGTAAGGCCATCATAAGGAGTACACACCGAAGTGGACACCTAATGCTGCAGATTTTATTTCTGTCTCATATGGAACACTGACCCTGATGGATCAGGGCAGTGTTTACTTTTGCATGATTTAGTTTTACTCTGTGGGAAATATTCTAATATCTGTCTTTATGATTTTACAGGGTTATTTGAAAATTGAAACTGCATAGAAGCAGTCAAGTTCACTGAAAGTTTAAAGGAGACAGATGGACTAAGAAACCATCTTTTCCCGAGGAAGGAGCAGAGGCAGGCAGCGCAGGGCTCCCCGTGGTTGGGGCCCCTAGAGTTGTTTTCCTAATAGCAAAATTGAAATTCTGTGCTCGCCACAAGGACTGATTTTCACACCTCGAGGAGTTCTAAAGCAATCACTGTGCTGGGAGAAGCTGATGAGAAAAAGTCGTGCCAGGCATGAGAATCACTTGGGGGCAGAACAGGGAAGGGAGAACCGGTGAGCTTTTAAATTATGCATTAAAAACCTTTATTTAGATCAAATTTGACAAGTAAATGCAACAACTTGCAAGCAAAACACTTTGAAAGTCTACCTGAATGCGTAAGAAGGCCACGTACACCTGGGCTGCCGGCCACATGGAGTGTCAGCTGGTGCCAGCAAGGGGGGTCCCCGGCGCTTGCCCCAGAAGCCATGCGAACTGCTTCCCTGTGCTTTATGCATCTCTCCCTCTTTGTGCCAACAGCAAACAAGCCTGCTCCTCTCCTAGCAATGCCATCACCACACACTCACACACACTCACACACACACACACACACACACACACACACACACACACACAGCCAAATACCTTAGACATGTCTACGTGAGCTCTCTGTATGTTTCTGACCTCTAGATGCCCTGTCCTGGGAAGTAACCCCAGGTTGCCACCGCGTGAAGTCTCTAGCCACCTTCTAGCTTGCCCGGCCCCGGGGCCCTATCACGCTTGCCCGACCTGCCTGCCGGGTGGAGGGTCCACAGCCCTCTTCCCCTCACCCGTGGCCCTGGCTGGCTCAGCCTCTGGGCGCGGGCTCCCGCCTCCCTCACTGCACCTGCTGCCTCCGTGCTGGCATGCCCACCCTCCTGCAGCCTCCTCAGCTCCTCCCGTGGCCCTCACGGTGTCGTCTACCCTCCCGGCCTCTTCAGTGCCACCTGAGTAGCACCGGTGGCCAAAGACGCGGCTTCAGCTCAGACCTTGCTCCGAGGCTCAGCAGAGCTGCCTCCCCTTCGAAGTCTCGGGAACGTACCTGACCCTGGACACCGTCCACAGCCCACCTGCGCTGAGTCTTTAAACTTCACCCTCGCTCTGTCCCTCAGCTGTGCTGTGGAAACCAGGCTCACCTTGCCAGGCCACCAACATGACCTATGTCCGGCTCAGGACACTGCCAAGAGCTTCCCTCCATCCGGCCGGCTCTCATCTGGTCCTGCCCCCCTTGATGGCCCCTTCTCCTCTCTTCTGTGTCCAGTGCCATGGCCCATTCTCTGTGGACATTTCTGCTGCCGCCCGCAGGGCTCCCTGCATCCTGCCCACTGGCTGCCGCTTCCTCTGAGCACTGTGTCTCTGCTCAGATACTCGATGCCCAAGAAGCTGGAGGTCTCATCTGCTCTGTCTCCTTATGTAGACACTGAGTAATTCACACAGGGATCTGTTATAATATGGATTCAGTGAAGGGACAAAATCCTTGCCATCTGTATGACTTCCTCCATTAGAACTGTAGATACCTGAATTTATTTACTTAATAAAAAAACGCTTTTATCTAGTAAATGTCATTGAAAGCTTACAAAATGCCAAATACAGAATCTATATTTTTAAAGAAACAAAATACAGAACTCCTGTTTTTGTTGATATCTATTTAAGTGCAAATTTTGGCCTCAATCAATTTGCTCCATTTTTTCTGCCTTTCTTATTGATGAAAAAAACTTTACAGTTGCTTTATATTGTCTTTGAACATTCAACTATGCTTTGACATATCTGCTGTCCTCCTAGTAAATCTATGTGGATACCACTTGAAAAAGAGATAATGAATTTGGCTTGAAAATGTTCTTCACAATAAAATACAAAGCAATGTGTTTCATCACCAGGAAGTGAATGAAGCCCCAGGTTTGCCGGCTTTGTCTCTGGCCTGTTGGGTCCATCAAAATATCTAGCGAAAGGATTTGTGCATAGAAAGCTGAAGAGAACGGGGGTGAAGTTCTTTGTGGACACAGGGGAGAACTGAGTCTCCAAAGAAAATAGCTGTGTCCGACACAGAAAGCACCTCGTGAGCTGGGCGGCCATACCAGCCAGCATGTCCCTGTGGTAGAGATGTGCTCTGTCCGTCTGCAGGGTCTCAGGCCACGATCCCCGTGTCCTCCGCAGAGGCCGTGTCACCCCAAGGCAGTGGGTGGACACATGTCATGTGTGCCGACATGCTCTAGGCTTGTGGCGAGGAACTGTCACCAAGGGGATGGAATAGAGGAAAAAGTGCAAGGTGGTAGAAATAGAGAGAGAATATTTAAATTTTAAAAATTTATCACATTGAAAAGCACACTGTCATGGATCTTCCCCAAAGTACTGCCTCCCACTTTGAACATACATAGCCCACAGTTCTTGCCGCTTTCTGAAGGAGTTCTGGAAGTCTTCTTTCCTGAAAGCCTGAGAGGTGCGATCCAAACAGAAAGGGCATGAAAACAGGAATGGAGATGGGTTATGTGCATATACCAGCTGCACACAAGGAATCCGAACACAGGGGATGGAAATACTACTGCAAGCATGTGTACCACTGATTAAAAAAAAGGAACGAAAGACATCTTAAAAACAAAATCAAGTTGATGCAAAATTCGCGATAAGCAAAAGGTAAAAATTTTAAATGAAGGTGAGATCAGAATGATTGAATTATTTTTATTACCTCAAACTCCAACTTGGGTGACAGGACACTTAGAAATTATACACACACATGTACTGTTATTGTTCTTGCCACTGTTGTTGTCGTCGTCGTTGTTGTAGTGGGAATTGAACTCAGGACTTGGTGCTTGCCAGACAGGTGCAGTGCCACTGAGCTACATTCCCAGCCCAGAAACTGTATTTTTTAAAGTTTGGCATTTTGTTCACTTAGAAAGAAGGAACAATCAGTAGTGTTTTATGCAGCAGAGAAGTCAGTGAACATAAAGGCTGAAATGAGTCCATAGGATTTAGGGACAAACCATCATCACTGGCTTTTCTCTATCTCCTTTTTTCTTTTAATAATCATAATGGAAGTTAAAATAAAATGATGGTGAATGATGCCACCAGCGGCCGTCCAACAGAAAAGCAGGCTGGTGAAAACACCACGGTGTGTCCTCCCCCTAACCAGTCACCATACTTGCCACTGTGGATTTCTGGCTCTTCCTCAAAGTCAAATGAGCATGAAAGAGAAACCTGTTGACTTGATTCCGGATATGGAGGCAGCCAGGACAGCGCGGCTAAGATGGAAGGAAGGAGGCCCCAGCGCTGCTGAGGAAGCGGCAGGAGGGAGGGGTCGACACGTTCGAAGCGCAGGGGCGTTTTTGTGCAGGGGGAGAACAGCAATGCGCCTTTGACTCTAATTAATTTCCGACTGTAAACACCCACTGTATCTCGGGGTCACACTTTGTATCCAGAAACACACTGTAGGAGGGCGAGGGAGGGGAACCAGAGCAGGCTGCACCCTTGGGCACCGCAGCAGGGCCACACCTGTGCTGCCACTGTGCTCGGTAGACTTGGCGGTGGCTTCTCGCTGCAGAGAACAGAGAAGGGAGAGCTGTTGCCTACAACTGTCTGCTCAACTGGAAATTTTTCACATCATGAACGAACATGCTGACGTTCTCAGTTTGAATATCGCCCATTTTTACCTTTCCCAGAGACAGTCGGTACGCCTGACGTTCAGAGCCGCTCTTGGCAGACCACCTCGGGTAGACGAACTCTAGCTGAGTGGCCAGGCTTCCGCAGGACCCCCAGCCTCTGTCGCTGAGGACACTGTGCACGTGATGGCTGCCTGTGAGTGCTTCAGCCAGAGACGAAGAGTTCCGCTCTCTTCACTGCTGTGCCGTTCCCAGAGCGACACATAAATGACCCAAATTCCACACGTGACTCTCGCTGTGACTTTTATCTAAAATCATCCTACTGAAAATACATCATACATACATGTGGATTTCAGGCATAACCTACGCTCTGCTTGGGAAACAAAAGATTTGTGATGTTTCAAAGCATGGCATCAAACATAAATGTCGCACAAATACAGAACATCTCCTGATTAACTGCTGGCATTAGAAAGGTAAAATAAAGCTTTGCTGAGGTCTTTCCCATCAGGGCCTCTGAACCAGCCTCTCCAGTAGAGTCATTGGCACTTTTAAAAGGCGAATACAGGCCTAGATCCTGATTCCAGGGAGTCACCAGTCTATGGATTTTTTTTTTAACATAAATCTCTCCAAGAGAATATTATGTGCAAGACCAATGAAGAAATTAATGTCAGATAAAAAGCAGGTGACTCAACCAGAGAATTTCCAGAACAAAGAAACGGTTCAGGTGGAAAGGAGAGCTTAGAATTAATAATAGATTAAATAATGGCTAATGCTAATGAGGATGTGCTTTCCCCGGAGGAGGTGGCTCGCTACTCAGACAAGAAATGCAAGCTCTGAGTAACTTTACACGGAAGGAAAGGGCATCTGCCTCCTGCTCGGAGTAGCAACATGGGTATCGCTGTTAGGAGCGCTGGAAACCAGGCTGGACAGGGAGTGGGCTAGTGGTGCCGACCACAGGGAGTCAAAGACGGAGCAGAAGGGGTAAGAGGTTAGACTCAGATCTAGGAGTCACAGATATACAGGCGGGAGATGACCAGAGGACTCATGACCACAGGCGAACAGGACCCAGGGTGAGAAGGAGGCCGATGTAGAGAGCATGGCTTTGGGGGTTATACCCGAGAGAGGCCTGGGTTCCCTGAAACTTCTGAAGAGATGAAGAGATGTTTGTAAGTGTACTCTGCAGAATTATGGAGTGCACTTCTAGTTCGTGCGTACATTTTGTTTTGAAAGCAAACAGCAAACGTGCCATAGTTTCTATGATGGTGGCAAATTGAAGCCATCCATGTAGAGCTGGGTAGTAAGTTACTGTCTGAAATTACACACAATTCTCTTTCGCCTCTGTCAGAGTAAGTCAGAGCCTTTCGCGAAAGCCTTTGGAATAGCGAATCTGATCAGGTTTGGACTAAGGAGGAATCACCTCCCTGAGGGGGTGAAAATGCTGGAATTACATAATCACTGGCCAAGCTTAGCTTTAAATATAAAATCATCTTTCATCAATAATACTATGTAGATTTGTTTTGTATTAATAACAACTGATTTTTTTTTCAGGTTTCCCCTTTATTTCTCCTCCTGACATCACCACTGGACACGGATCCAGACGACAGCGTGTTTGGGGTGAATCCCTCCTGCAGTGCAGGAGGAGGCTGTGCTGGCCCCTCCCTGGCTCCCCCCGGGGCATGCCCCCAGTACCCCACAGAGCACCAGCAGGCACGGGGGGGGGGGGCATGCGCCTAAACGTGGCTCCTCCCGGCAGAATCGCAGGCTTCCTTGGGCCAAGAGCGGCCTCAGAACCTCTGCACTGTGCTCCTGGCCAGCGGACGGCAAAGGCCTCATATTCCAGTCCGTGTTCTCCCCGTACTTAATCGGGAAAACCTTGCAGCTGATGGTTCCTCTGCTTTGGAGTTAACGATTCTCGCCCTCCTTAAGAGCTGTTTCCATCAGCCGTGGCGTCGGGCAAGACGCTGATATTAGGTGGGTGAGGAAGACCCGGGACGTGAGTGCACCGCTGATCAGCTTAGCCGGGACCTGGCCGGCCTCCTCCCTGGGCGCTTCCTAGGACAACGGCTCAAAATCCTTGCCTCGATTTCCCAGGCTGCCTGCGACTGTCAGTGGTGGTGGAAACAGATGTGAGGGAAGTTGGCTTGGGAGGGGACAGGTCTCTGCGGCAGCTTTTTTTTTTTTTTGCTTTTTGAGACAGGGTCTCGCGTTGTAGTTCAGGCTGGCCCTGAGCTCACTATGGAGCCCAGGCAAGCGCCGCGAACTCAGCAATCCTCCTGCCTCTGCCTCCCGAGTGCTGGGATGACAGGCGTGAGCCACCACGCCCAGCACCGTGGTATGGGGCATTGATTGTTGGTGGGCGTGAGTCTCCACGCCCAGCATTATATGTGGTCACCGGGGATCGAACTCAGGACCTTGCGCTTGCGAGGCAGGCGCCGGAACCACTGAGCTAACCCTCCGGCCCTCTGCGGCAGCTTTTAATTTCATAACAGAGAGAAGCAGGTATAATTTTGGGGAATTTCTATATTCCTACTCTTTTTGCTTGTTTTTAATGTAGCTGAGATTGCTGGATCTGCAGCAGCCTCCTCGTGACTGAGGAGACCCGGTGGCTCCTGGCGGCATCGGCTCTCACTCCGCTAAGCTTCGGGCCGCGGCCGGCCAGCCCCACCACCCAAGCTCCCTTTATGTAGGACAGCTCGTCGCCTGCCTTCGCGCCTCCGTCCGCGGTCTCTGTGTCTTGCAGTCGCGGGTTCGATGGCGTCCGTCTGGGCCAGCCCAGCAGAGGGGTCAGCAGACAGCACCGGCTGCCCTGCTGCGGGCGCTCCTGTCCCGTGTGACTGGCTGGGTGTGTCTGGCTAGAGGAAGCGAATGAACGGAGTCCACATGTAAAAGCCACGCGCGTGAGGTGCTTCCACAAGCTGGCAACCAGTGCAAGAAGCTCAGACCAGCCTGAGAAAGGGGAGTTTTGCATAAAGACAAAATGCCAAGGGAGGGCCAAGTGGGAGGGGTGAACGTGCCATCTGCGGCGGAGCTGTGAAGGTGGCCTGGGAAGGAACCGTGAGAGCCGGGGCCGAGGCCGCGCCACACACGCGGAGAACGGAGCTCGAAGAGGCGTCCTGAGTGCACCTGTCGGCAGGTTCCAAAGGATCTGCAGAAGACAAGGCAGTTTCTTCCCTCGAGCCGTTAACAAGTTGGGACAGTTACAAGTTTCAAAAGGAAAACATCTGGGTCCACGAATCACGTTCCATTCACGTTCTTCAATTACAGTAAAGAATGGTGGATTTGTAAATGTGGCCTTTTATATCATTCCACGAAGTTTAGGATTCTGAGCTAAGATCATCATAAATTAGACTGGATCCTAAATCCAAGACAAGTATGCTCGTCAGGAAGAGGGTGCAGCAGAGATGCACCCACGAGGGACGAGCACACAGGAAAAGCCAGGGAAGATGGGGCCGTGGCAAAGATGCAGCCTCAGGCTGACAGCAGCCTGCAGCCGCCAGAGGCCAGGAGTGGGGAGAGAGGAATCTCCCCGGGAACCTTCTGAGCCGTCAGAGAATGTGTGCTGTGTGGAGTGAGTAGCAGATGCTGAGCAGATCTATCTTCTCGCTCCCTGTACATCACTGCTGCAGACAGAGAGGGCCGCATGGGCGGCACAGAGCCCACCAGGGAGAGGAAAGAACAGGGTGCTGGGGGCAGAGGAGAAGGTGCAGGAAGGTCCAGAAGAAACGAGGATGGTGAACTTCCTGTGAGGCCGCGGTGCCGGTTGCCTGGCTGGTTAAATGATCATGCTTCTGTTGGGAGACGGCCTGTGGTTCGCCTGCATGGGACTGGAGGTAGGAGCCAGGGAACACCGAGCTCAGAGTCACCTTCCTGCAGGAAACACAGCCCCAGATGCTCTGACTGGCTCTCTCTCTGGTGTTCGCATGGTACAGAGACCTGAAGTCTAAGTGAGACGGAGCCAGGCTCGTCTGAATGTCCTCCAAAGCAATTTGTTCCTTTCTTAATTCTCCATGGCTTTTATTTAAGATGAATTATTAAGAACCTAATACTAAACTGCCCCCCAAAGCTGCCATCAGGAAAACTCTACTGGACCAGCAGCGGAGGGTTGTGTCCCGTGCAGTGACTCTGACCCCATAGCTCTGTCCTTCACTTCAGGCCCAGAGGGGCTGGACAGCCATCCCTTATCATCCGTCACAGCTTTGGGCCCTGAGCTCCTAACCTCCCGGCCCCAGCTGGGTCTGTACCTCTGGAAGGCGTCCACCTCCATGACATGACCCATCCAGCTGCTCTTGGACCACAGTCCTGACATTTCTGAGCACTGGATATTTCAAGAATTAGAAATCTCAAGTGGCTGATGAGTCCTCTTCTCTCCAGGCTCCTGCAGCTGTGCGCTCAGAAATCACAGTGGCCTGGCTCACACCCTGCTGCCTACTGCTGGTCTACCAGCCCGCATGGCACTGGCATCTTGCTCTGACCACTCTCTGGCTCCTGTGCTTCCTGGGCTGCTCACCTGGCTCTGTGCTGGGTCTTGCATCTCTGCCACAGAGCTCAGTCTAAGTGGCCAGCCCTGAAACAGTCTTCTGCGGTGTCATATCCCCGGATCTGTGTCTCCAGACCGGATCCCCGTCCTTCCAGAAGTCAGTCACAGCCATCTGCCGGGTACGTATCTACCTGACACCCTTCAGAACATTCTAGAATACACCCAGAAGGAATCTCCTATCCTCTTTCCTACATTAATTCTCATCTCATGCTATAACGCGAGTCTGAAGGTCGCTCAGGGGGCCGTGTGCTCCGGGCTCGACCCCCAGCCCATGACCAATTGAGAGGTGACAGAGCTTGGAGAAGTGCAGCCTCCTAGGGGAAGCCGGTCATTGGGAGCATGGCCTCGAAGCAGACAATGGGACATGAGCCCCTTCTGTTCTTTCTCTGCTCCTGGCCACACACCCCACCATGATGTCCTCAGGCTCAAAGACAGCAAAGCCAAGTTTCTGGACTGAACCTCAGAAACTGAACCTCCCCCCATAGCTGATCTTGGGTATTTTCACAGGACGAATCATGGACAAACACCCCTATCTTTTCTGTGCATCTGGTGACACTGCCACCACCCAGCCACTCCAACCCACAACAGGACCCTCCTCCTTCTCCCGCACTGCTCACTGACCACCGCCAAGCACCGCCAAGTTCATTTCCCAGACACCTCTGGCTTGGGCGCCCACGCCCAGCACCGCCCCTCTGCTCTGCACCTCTCTGGCCCTCTCTCCTCACCACACACCCTGGCTGGGCTCCGGCCCCCAGGGTAGCCTGACACGTGCCCTGACCACGAGGCAGAAGTCGCCAGAGTGGTGTCGATGTGTGGAGGACCCGGCCTGGTCAGACAACGGATGGCGCTGCCACGCCGGGCGGCTCTCAATCCCAAAAGCCTGTTTCTAGCTCCACGCTGAAGTCAGCAGAGGCTGGGGAGCTGCGCTGAGCGAGGCCCTTGGGGACCCACAGGGACACGGGCTTCTCTCCGCGGGGTGTCCGTGAGTCCTGTGCCACAGTGGAGATGGTGAAATGGGCTCCTGCCAGAGGTGCCACACTCTCTACTGCTTGCCACCAGAAGCCAGGTCTCCTAAGCTCTGTGGGGCACAGAAGTGCAGCCCTACTGTGTGTCCATGAGCAAAGAATGCGAAGCACTGCTACCTGTGCCTGGCAGCCCTCTGCCTAGAGCCCTCAGCGACACTCTGCGGCCGCCAGCTCTGGTGCCCTGGCCTCGCCACGCACCAGAAGACCAAGGACACATGAAAATCCAGAATTAAGGAGACGTTTCCAGAAAATTCTGAGCAGTAGGGCGTATAGCCCAGGAATCTGTAGAGGAAGTAATGTCCAAGCCAGACCTTCAGAAACACTGGTGCTTCGTACATACCTTTAATCCCAGCTATCTGAGCCTGAGGAAGGAGGACCACAAGTTTGAGCCAGGGAGTTAGGGAGACCCAATCTCTAAAAGTACAGTAAATAAATAAAACCAAAGGACTGGCAATGTGTCTCGGGTGGAGGCCCGGGGTTCACTTCCCAGTACTAAAAAAGAGAAAGAAAAATCAGTTAAGCTTTTCCTTTTCCAGTGCTGGGATGAGACCCAGGACCTTTGCACTGACCTACATCCTGAGTCCTTTTTTACGTTTTATTTAGAGATAGAGTCTTGGTAAATTTCTCAAGTTAGGCTTGATTTTGCAGTCTTCCAGCCTCAGCTTCCCACGGTGCTGCAGTGGGGTATGCACCACACAGCCGGCTACACCAGGACCTCCTGAAGTAGCAGCTGTCTCTGACACTGGGCTCAGCTCCTCTGGAAGGCTGCCCGTGTTCAGCCGCCTGTCGCCACTCTGCCTTCATCTTCCCAGGGGCCACTGCAGGCTCACCTCCATCAGGCCCTATCCCCGGGGATGTGGCCTCCTCCCGCCTCCAGCCCCCGCCTGGCCCTCCTCCTCATGTTTAGCCCAGGCGCGGCTGAGAGACACAGGGCTACCTCAGCAGGTGCTGAGCAGAGGCCCAGCCCAGCCGGCCTGGCTCTCCACAGAACGAGGCCATTTATTTGGTCCCACTTGGAAAGCCTTGTGCAGGGCAGGCCTGGCCTAAGGCCTGATGGCCAGCTGCAGAGGATGCTGAAGGGACACTGGACTTCTCCGCCTGCCCGCACAGGTAGGACACAAGCTCATTCGCTACCAACAGCAGCGCGAGGAGGCAGCCTGGTCCTCTGTAGCTCTGACTCCTCAGAAACCGTTCCTGGCTCTCCTCCTGCCTGGAGAGGCTGGAAAGTGTCTGGGTCAGCAAGATGGAGCCCAGCACTGGGCCCCTGAGCCCTGCCTGCAGCTCTGTGACCCTGAGGAGCCCCTCGTGCCCAGGCTCAAGGAGGGCTCTGTGCAGCTTCCCGGAAAGAACGGAGGAGCGTTTGCTTTGAACGCAGCCCAAACCAGCCCCAGCCTCATCCTGGTCCTGTGCTCCTTCTCTTTGCCTCAGGCAGGAGCCAGAAATAGCACTTGGCAGAGGAAGGGAGGTACCAGCAAAAGCCTAATGTTGTTTCTTTGCCTTTCAGACAGTTAATAAAAAAAAAAGACCAAGATGAATACGGTTTTCTGGGGTTTGCTCCCTGCATAGGCTCAGTCTGAGAGAAGTCTGCAGGATTTGGTACTTAGGGGAACTCAGAAACAGCCTCCTTCACTCCCTCGTTTTTCCCATGCCTCAGTTTCCCTGTATGCGAGTCCTTATAAGGTATGGTAAAAAGGAAAGATGGTCCTGCCGAGGGGAAAGGCAGGTATTAAAGACTTTGTGTTCTTATTCACGAGGTTCCTTGTTCTTCCCTAGTCTCAAAAGAACCATGAAAGCAAATGCTTTGAATCCATTCAGGACACTGATGCACCCGGGGCAGCCATGCAACCAAAGACGCTCAGGGGAGAGGGCTTCGGACAGGCCTGGGGAGCAGCAGGAATCGTGGGACAAGCCTGAGGGGGAGGGTTTGTGAGGACCCTCAGTGGCAGTGTAACTTTTCATACAACTTTAAAGGAAATACATTTTATTTTTAAGTCTCACCTCCCGCACATGATAGGGAGGAGGCCGTCAGGTTAGGGAGAGGACCAGGGCTTTCCATTCCGTCACGAGCAGCAAGAGCCACCGTCAGAGGAAAGCGACGCTGGGGACTCTGGCGACGCCCCCTGAGGGCCGCCGACCAGGCCTCGGCGCTGCAGCCCTTCGGAGTCCGCTGCGCTCAGGGCCTCCCTGCCTCTTGGTGCCGCCTGACACACATGAATCCTTTCTCCTCAGATTCTGAGAAATTGCTTTTGTTTACAGGTTTTAACAACATATGGGGAAGGCACAAGGAGGCTGAGGAGGGCTTGGGAACGAGACAGTGTAGAGAGCCGGAGAGAGGAGCGTTTTCAAAACACCATCCCCATGTCCAGTTTCTGTGGGGTCCACACGACGGCCTAGTATTTGAAAGATGAATCACTGTAACTCAAAGACGCTTGTTGCCTAGGAGATACGCAGCACACATTCTTTTGGTTTGGAACATTGAGGAAGAACTTATCTGCAAGAAAAAGACCCGAAAGGGAAAGGAAGGTAACAGAACACTCTTTACTTGGTCTTCAAAGATTCACACCATTTTTCCTTTTCTTAAAAAAAGGCCAGTAACTAAAACCATTTCTGTTTGAAAAAACTAATTTAAGTGCGCCTAAAACATCTCAGAAGTTTAAAAGATTAATGTAAATCAATATTTACATGAATGACACAAAGTATTAATATAAATATTATAAAATGTTAGAAAATTAGCATTGACAATGGTCAACAAGGAATGTCCTATTGAATTTTTTTTCGAGACAGGGTCTCACTTTGTAGTTCAGGCTGGCCCTGAGCTCCCTATGTAGCCCAGGCAAGCCTCGAACTCAGCAATCCTCCTGCCTCTGCTCCCGAGTCCTGGAATTACAGGTGAGAGTCACCATACCCAGCTCATTTTTGTTTGTTTTGAGACAGGGTCTGGCTTTGTAGTTCAGGCTGGCTCTGAGCTCACTATGGAGCCCAGGCAAGCCTTAAACTCAGCAATCCTCCTGTCTCTGCCTCCCGAGTGCTGGGATGACAGGCATGAGCCTCCACACCCGGCACTGTGGTATGTGGTGTTGATTGCTGGTGGGCGTGAGTCACCACACCCAGCATTGTCTGTGGTTGCTAGGATCGAACTCAGGGTCTTGCGCTTGCCAGGCAGGCACTGGAACCACTGAGCTAAATCTTTTGCCCCACTATTGAATTTTAAGAAGCATCACTACCGCTCATGGCTCCTTGATTACAAGACTGCGTCTAATTGCCTCCTTGTTTATTTCCAAGAGCATGCACTGAGGCGACCAGGTGCTTGGTAGCTGTCGCGATGTGCTAATTAGAGGGGAACAATTACAATTAGATAATGAACAAAGCTATGACCCCTTACAAGCCACTCTGTCTTCAGGAACAAAGAAAACAGACTGGAGAGCAGCAAACCGATTTAGCATGACAGACCGGGTCCCAGATAATTGGTTAGCGAAGCATGAACAGCTAGCGTTTCAAAGTGGCTCTGAATTCTGCCCACTGACCCTGGTCTCGAGGTTTTTTCTGTTCTTCTTAGACATGATCTTTCACCTTGTCATGGAATAAAATTCTTCATATTGATATAAGAAGGTAAGAAAAACAGTCTTTATATAAGGGCTCTGGGTTATTTTCTTTACTACTTTAAAACAGGTTCTTTGGGGGGGATTTTTTTCCAATGGTGGAAAATTCCACACGTTTTGCCCGTGTGTTCATTCACCCATGCAGTGTTCTGCTGAAGACAAGACAAGCACAGCCTCATGTATCGTGTTGCCCAGTCAACAACTAGACTGTGTGTGCAAAGGTGCTGTGCCGAGTGCCTCCTGGACAGCCACAAAGATGGCGGCACCTCAGGAAAATATCCATTGCTGTTCTAAAACTCAGAATGCCTGGGGCTGTCCTCAGACTACTCCAGTGCTCACCTCTGCCCTTCCAAAGGTCGCCAGGTACCCACTGCCCAACACCCGTGAACCTCGGAGTCATATGCTACCTCTGCTTCTGTCACTGCACTCCTGACTGGCTGGGTATCTGGGCACTGCGTCCTTCAGTCCTGCAGCGTGGACCACATGTGGAACGCCTTGCACCTCCGGCCTCACTCCCACACGGCCTCGGTCCCCTCACCTCTCCTCTGGCTAAACTCATGTCCAGGCTCAGGCCACACCTCCACCTGTTTCCACACAGAACTGCCATGGAGGTCGGAGCACAGCTCACACCTTCTCATGATGCCCTGGTGGCTTCTCCAGTGAAGTCAGGGCAAAGGCAACGCTTTCCACAGGGCCTCCCTTGCCAGTGGTGGCCTTTCTGCTGCCACCTCGCCAGTCTCAGGGCTTAGTGTTCTTTCTGCCACTCTGGATTCCATTCTGCCCATTGTTCCTGGAACTTTTAACCCAGGTATCTCTGTCCTTCCGCTATCAACTTATGTGATACTTTATGAGGGAGGATTTTCATGATCAACCCATTCTAAACAATACCTTCCTTGCAGTCCACATGGCTACTTTTCCTGTTCATTTGTTTTTCATATAATCATCACACTAAGCCACGTTATTTTTTGTGATGAGGTATCCATCATTCTTTTTTTTTTTTTTTTTTTTGAGACAGGGTCTCGCTTTGTAGTTCAGGCTGGCTCTGAGCTCACTATGTAGCCCAGGCAAGCCTTGAACTCAGCAATCCTCCTGTCTGCCTCCCGAGTGCTGGGATTACAGGCGTGAGCCACCACGCCCGGCTCCATCATTCTTTTTTATGGATATATTTGCAGGACACAATGTTTGCATTCCTTGGGAACAGTTGGTTCATGTGCATTAACGCATGTTTGTTCCTTCTTTCACCCCTTCTTCTACTCCTCGCTCCTCATTCCCTCTCTTGATCCCCCCCATTTGGAAAGGATCTATCTCTATACTTTCTATCACATCCTTACTTCCAATTATCTATCTTTTATTTTGATTTTTTTTTTTTTTTTGCTTTTTGAGATAGGGTCTCGCTTTGTAGTTCAGGCTGGCCCTGAGCTCACTATGTAGCCCAGGCAAGCTTTGAACTCAGCAATCCTCCTGTCTCTGCCTCCCGAGTGCTGGGATGACAGGCGTGAGCCACCACGTCCGGCATTGTAGTATGCAGTGTTGATTGTTGGTGGGCGTGTCTCCACACCCAGCATTATATGTGGTTACCGGGGATTGAACTCAGGTCTGCGCTTGCGAGGCAGGCGCTGGAACCACTGAGCTAACCCTCCAGCCCTCTTTTATTTTGATTTTAATTTATATTTTGGACTTGGTTTATTTCATTTGACATCAGTCTCAAGTTGCATCCATTTCCTACAAATGAGTCAAGTCCATATTATACATTCATTTGTTTCTTTTACCCACAACTAGAATACAAGTGTCATGAAGATAAGATTTTTGTCATTGTGTTCACTGTTTGTTGCAGCTTCTGGAAAAGGTGTCTGGAGATACTCCATCCTTATATGTTGAACAGATATTCTGAATGAATCTGGGTCTTTTGAGTCAGTATTCTACAACAAAGATGATTACACTCTTGGGGGGAGTTTTCAAAGCTTTTAGCATTTTTTCCTCCCTCATCGCATTATCTTTCCTCCTCCTGCATGCCACCTTCAGCCTTAACTCCAAACTGGTGCACTGCAGGACGTAGAGAGGAGAACGCGTTCCTTGGCTCTGGCAGCCCCTCCCCCCCCCATAGAGGAAAAGTGGTCCCGGCCACAGGCTCACTGAGAAGCACTTCACTAAAACCCCATGGGTCGGGCTCACTCTGGTCTCACAGTCCTGGGCATCGGGTCGTTTCCCACATTGTACTGAAATAATGAAATCATTTCATAATCGTGAAAACTCTTTCAGTTGGATCTTCACATTCTCAGTGTTGAAATATTTTGCACATGGGAAGGAAATTTTGGTAATATTCCAGAAATTCTTGGGAGAGATCCCTGATAGGAATAATATGATCTGGGGAAGGCAGCTCACAGCATTTTATTAGGAAAAGTGACTCTAATACTGATACTTTTATATCAAAATCAGAAAACGTAGAGATGGACCTAAAGCCTTTCCATGACTGTTTTCAACCTTTGAGAACATGTATTACTCACTGAACTCATAGTTTTTTTTTCAAATTTTGTATCTTGTTCAAAGCAGTAGAAACCGGAACGCTCTCCACTGATGGCAGGTCTAGGTGCCCAGAAGCCAAAATGCGTGTAACACTGCTCCTCAGACCGTGGGCTCTTGGACTGGTAGCACCTTTAGGGTTTCAAATGGTCAGGTCGTTGTCCTTCCTTTCTGGGTCCCTGTGTGCAGCCCCAGGTAACACCAGGCCAGGAAAAGATCAGTGCTGCCCCAGAAGGTGATAAAAGGGTGTAGATGTTTATCCTCAAGGGGGCGCTGGGCAGCTGCCTCCTCTGCTCCCAGAATGCTCTGGGAACACGGGCCCCCAGGCCTGCCTAGAGTCCAAACCAACTGGTATAAAATGCAAAAAGGCTTGGTGCCAAAAATAGCAATGAAAGGAAACATAAGACTTCACGTTCTACCTTACATAACAGTAAATCACATTGGACCAGGAGGAATTCTCCTTTTCATTAAGTTTTACTTTCTGAAGGAAACAAGTCATATTTTGCTGTTTAAATAAAGGTCTTTTTGTGTGTGGGTGTGTTGAGCGCTCTACATAATTCAAGCAGGATTTTCTCCATGGCCTGGTCACAGAGGAACCCTAGAATTTTTGTTCAACTTCATTTCATTCTAAAATATCACTCCTTCGGAAACTTCCTCTTTGTATTTATTATTGCAATTGCCGCTCTGTTTACCAATCTGTGTGTTTTTTAACCAATAACATCTTGATTTCACAGTATAATATATAAGCAAAATCTTGCTTAATATTGTATTTATTTTATTGTTTGTTTGGAAGTTTTAAAGTTCTTCCTTTTCTTTAAAGTTTATCATTTTGTTTTCAGTTCCAATTACAGAGAGCTGCAGGGCACTGGAGTCACTTCATGTCTTACACTGGACAGAAAAGAACCCACAAGCTGGACTGTCCAGCTTCTCACTAGCACTACGGTCTCCCACAACATTTCTTCAGATTGTTCTTTCTGTTAATTAAATTACATTTTATCTTCAAGAAGGTACCAAAATATTCCATGGAAACGGTTCTTCAGTTAGGTCACAAATTATTGTTAATTAAAAATAGCTTTCTTACTATAAAATATTATTTTTATTCACCCAATGATATATATTCATTTCCATTTGGAAGATGATATTTCTAGAATATGGTTCCAGGAAATTTAACTATCATTTCCAGGTAGATTATATTTGACAGACAAAAAACCCGAAAAGTATTAATCAATGTTTTAGGAAACCTTTTTCTTATATTGGGAACTATGGGACTTTTCAAATAAGTTGGCAACTTGGAGGTACCTGAGAAGAGAGCCTTGATTGATCAGGTAAATTTTACACTGAGTGGTACAAGGCTCCTGCACACGAAGACAGAGGACGGGTGAAAGCCCAGCCGTCTGTTGACGCAGCACATACGAAAAGTGAGGCTGGAGCTGGGGCATGGCCACTTGCACAAGTGCCTGGTTTTAATCCTCAGCACTTCAGAAAAAGAAAGAATGAGGAGAAAAAGGACAAAGAGGAGGAGCAGGAGGAAGAAGACAAAGTGGGGACAAGAAGACAACCCATATAGACAAATAGATTTTAAAAACTATTTATGATGGGGGGGATGCAATGCTAAAAAAAAAGGAAACAAAGTTTATGTATATATGGGGCAGGGGAATGGGAAAAGTGAGAATTAAGTCGTGTCATATACTGGTACAAAATTTCAATGTCAATTGCGATCATGATGTGTATATAAAATGTTCCAATAAAAATCAATTAATTTTAAAAACTACTTCAAAAACAAGAGAAAGTAACAATCCAGTAAAGTAAAAGCAACGCTCACTCACTTCCTTGTTTCCCTCAGGGAAATGTAAAAAAAAAATTAAAGTGCCATTTTTGACAACCTCTAGGAATAAGACAGGAAGAAAAAATGGCACCCAGTGAGCTCTACTCCAGGCCTGTGCGGTCTGCCTCTGGGTTCTGTCGGGGGCTGGGCTATCTGGCTGTCTTGGATTGAGGACTCCAAGTGAGGACCTGGGATCCACCTGCTAGCCAAAGGATGACATCACCAGAAACTGGGGTTGGCAATCAGGTATAACCATGTTTATCCTCAAGGGGGCGCTGGGCAGCTGCCTCCTCTGCTCCCAGAATGCTCTGGAAACACGGGCCCCCATGCCTGCCTAGAGTCCAAACCAACTGGTATAAAATGCAAAAGGGTTGGTGCCAAAAATAGCAATGAAAGGAAACATAAGACTTTACATTCTACCTTACATAACAGTAAATCACATTCTATCAGGAGGAATTCCTGGTAAGGTTTTCCTGGTAAGGAGGAATTCCCGATAAGACAGTAAGGTTTAGTACTGTGAAGTAGGCAGAGAGAGATATTAGGTCTAGTTTAAAAATTATCAAACTAAATTGAAAAGGCTAGGATGACTTACTGACTGGAAGCAATCTACCTTTGGAAGGTCAAAACCTAGTGTTCCCAGCCTGTACGCACACTGTTCTGTTTATATGCAAGGTCAAAGTTGGTTATTTTAATGAATATACGGGTATTCTTTTTAACATTTTTAACCTATAATAAAATGATGGTATTGTATAAAAACTGCATGAACTAAACTATGCTTCTGTTAAATAACTTTGTATGTTATTTCACATTTTCTAACGGTGAAAGGCCCCAAGGTACTCTCAAACCATTTCATAAACTACACAGAATTTCCACTGAATAAGAAGCCAAAAATATAAAGGAAAAAAAAATGCTTTATCTCTGTTTTTCTGTATATATGTATCAACTCATATTTTACCTAACATAAAAAAAGTCAGTGTCCTGCTTCAGATGGTCATAAACTGCATGAGGTTTAAATGTCAAACTTTTCTTCTAGTGCTTCTACTTATGTTACCGCTGATCATATGAGCAATTATTTGCTTATTTGCAGTACTGGGTATGGAACCCAGGGGCTTGTGCATGGTAGGTAAGTGTTCTACCACCAAGCTATGCTTTCTATCCCATACTAGCAATTTGTAACGCTAAAATGTAATTATTTCAAAAGTACTTACCAATATAAATTTTAAGCTAATAATGAAACCTGATAGAAAGGAAGTAAAATATAAGAAAATACCTCAAATATAAATAACTACTTTCTTTGTCATTTCCAATGTTATTTTATGTTGCTAAAATATGAAGATAATCAGAAACAAGCAACTGTTCACTATCTAAATTGTTGAGATAAATCAATTACTTTTTCAATACCGAAAAGCAAAAATAAATGGAATTGTTTTTTCTCTGTATTAAACAAAACCACATTTACATTTCAGACTCCTATGGGCTGCCTTTATTCACACCATAATGTCTATTCCTTTTAGTATGATTAGAACTAAACTATGTTTCTGTTAAATACCTTTCTATGTTATTTCACGTTTCCCAGTGGTGAAAGGGCCCAATGTACTCTCAAACTATTTCATAAACTACACAAAAAAATGTTTATGTAGGTCTAAGTGAATCATTTATCTTCCCCCAATCAAAACAGGAACTGATTATTTACATATTACTTTGGATGAAGAGAACATAAGGAACCAAGAAGGCTTATGGAATTATAAATCTGTATATTTAAAAACTAAATTTTAAGAAGGACAGCTAGCATTCAAATAGAATCTAGTTTTACAGCACAGGTCTGCGGCTTGTGCATCTATCAAGAAAAGCTCCTATCATTTTCTACATAAAATAAATTAAATGATAAATCTAAAAGATTGCCAGTGTCAACTGATGATGCCTGCGTTCCAGCGCCTCTCTGAGTGTTCTGAATTTAGCCTTCTTCGACCTCCTTTTATGTTATTAGCCTTTTCATCCTTTGTACCTCCTTGAAGCACACTGACTCTCAAATGACTCACTTCCCTGTAGCTCATTTCCAACAGCTCCTTTCAGCTTTGTTTTCAGCTTTGGTAGATGCATCTGAATATTTGCCTGGTTGTGGGATTTGCCGTCCACAGCAGCCAGGTTTGTAACTGGTCTCAGAGTGAGCCACCTGCGGCCAGCGCCTGTGGGCGCTGGTAAGGCTGGGGCAGTGAGAAGCCCGAGGCCTGGTTGGAATCAGTGGATGAACCCACTCAGGGTTGCCCAGTAGCAGACTGTCCTCATCGATGGCTTTCACATATTCAGGAGAGGGGATTGAGGCGTCCGTGGGCCTCCTGCCGGTGTGGGAAGGATGAGCAGTGCGAGGAGCCCACGGGAGCTCTGCGTGCTGTGTGCCTTCCTCCCGGCTCCTCCCACCTCCGGAGGAGCCCTGTGGGAACCCATGGCACAGGTCCCTGTTTCTGGGGTGACGATCAAGAGGGAACACCACAGAAATAGGAAAGATTTGGAGCCTGAGGAAAACTCTTTTAGACTTAGGATGTTATAAAATTACTGGTCCATTATATTTTCCCTTTGGGAGGGCTAGTATGCATTGCTTCATTTTTCTTTAAGCCTTTTCCTTGTCTATATAAATTTTGTAAAAAAACAAAGAATCAAAATACGTTAGTTACAATATATGTTTTTAAAATTTTTTCTCATCCTTTACTGAAGTTTTCTTTTTTTTTGAAACAGGCAATAACAGCAAAATCCTTTACAAAATAAATGGGAGTGAACCTGGGAGACCGAAGACAATTTAATGCTATTAGCTTCCTGTGAAGGTCAAGGCAACTGTGTGATTAATGAATGACTATCATTAAGGACTATTAAAATGCTTGCAAATCTGATTTACTTGCTGCAATTTCCTTTAATTTTAATGACTTCATTATTTCCCAGTTAACTCCTCATTTGGAATTTGTTTTAGATGTTGGGTGGGAATAGAAGGTGTGGAAGAATTGTTTTTCCTCAGTGATGTTGCTAATTCTTGACACGGTTTACTAAGTATCTTCTTTTTCAGTGGTTCACGATGCTCCCTTTATATTAATTCATTATCCCTTGTATCTACCTGTTTTCAGTTCATTTCAGGATTGATAATCTATGAATCATAGCCCAATTCAAGTCATTTTTAAGATCATTTTTAATGATCCTTGAGCTAAGACAGAATTTTGTGTTTTTAAATGACTGGAGAATAAGAGCACACAAAAACAATAATTTAAAAAATCAAAGTGTATATTATTACATATAAAATGACATAATTTTTATTTTTTACTTGGGATCAGATTCGTGAACTTGCATTTGTGAGGCAGGCACTGGAAGCACTGAGCTAAATCCCTGGCCCCATAAATTTTTTATTTGATTACAAACAAAGTTTTAAATATATCCATGATCCTCTGTTTATATCTTCTCTATGGCTGCATTTGTGCTAATACAATAAAGATGAATAGTTTGACCCACAAAGTTCTAAGTACATTCTGCCTCTTCACAAGAGCCTTGCCAGTTACAGCACTATCCCACTTACTGCTTCTTTTAAATGATGGTGTCTTGCTAAGTTGCCAAATGGTTTTGACCCCTCAGGTTCAAGCAATCCTCCTGTCTCAGCCTCCCAAGTAGCTGGAACCACAAGCATGTACCACTTCACCCAGCTGTCCATTGATTTTCATTAGATAATTGGTGGCAAATTTTATTAAGCGTTATTTCTTTTGGGGAGTAAAATAAAGGTAATTAATTTAATCAAATGAGATACTAACTGAATGTGTTAATCTTATAAATGAATTTAGCAACACTGCCCCTGTTCTACTATTTTTTTCAATAAGATAATATGTTTACTTTCACTCAGGACAGATTTTGCTTTACTTTTACATGTCTTCTATTTTTCTTATGAACTTATTTTAAAACATTGCATATTTTAAAATATTTTCAAAATAATCTCTTCCTCTATCACATTTAATAAAATAAGGAAAGTTTAATGGGTTCCTTGGGTTGGTTATAATAATTTTTTTGATCCTCTTCTATTTCTCTAACTCAAACTATCAATTATAATAATAGTTATGTAGACTAGATTGGTAGTAGTAGATGTTTACTTCTTCCCAAATATTTATAGTTTTTTTTTCTTTTTCTTAACTAATTGCTTGGGCTAGTATCACTACAGGAAATTTAATAAAGTTGTTCTCCTAGCATATTTCTTTTAATGGGGAGGTAAGCAAAGAGATATCAGTAGCTCCAGACACCTTTCAGCTTACTCCTAGTGAATCCATCCACTAAATATTTCTGTCTTGCCTACAACTCTGTTTTTATTACCTTTATTTGCTCATTCTGCACATCTTTCTTTTATGTTTCCGTAACAAAACGGAATCATACTTTAAGTTATTATTGGCATCTGAATATTAAGAGGAAAAGCCATGAACCTATTCAGGCAATTCTCAGTTGACTCCCCTATTACAGATATTGGGCCATTTTAAGAGTCAGGAATTTTAAGATAGAGGCACCCATTCCTGGAGGCAGGGAACCTATTTCCAGAGAGACTTTGGATGACTGGGCTAAGAGAGGGAGATCCTCTTTTTCTGTGATTTGTTTTTTTTCTACTATGTACATGTATCATATTTATAATAAATGTTGATGATGCTAATTCAAAATGAGCATACAAAAGATAGAAATTATTCAATTATCAGAGACCAGTATGTGTATGTGTATGAGAAGCTTCTCAATACATGGTAGGGAAGAAATCACAGGAGCAGATCAAACTCAAGACACTGTCTGCAACCATTTGCAAACCACACAGGATTGCTGGGTGTTCACCTTGCACGAGGGACAGCAACTACAGCAGGAATCCAGGGACAAGGACCTCCTGGAATGGGAGGTTGCTGGTTAAGTGCCAAGGAATGAGCTGCAGTTAATTACGTGATGGATGGCATGTGGCATTGGCGCCTGGGAGGACACTCACTCCATCTGTCCCTGGGCATTTAATTCATGTAGGCACTTCATCAGGGCTGCAAACTCTCCACATATAGACCTAGCAACTAGATTATCTCTCTCCTTGTCTTTCTACCCTCCTTTTGTCCCTGATTTATCTTTCCATCTTTCTATCTATCTATCTATCTATCTATCTATCTATCTATCTATCTATCTATATTATTTATCAGTATCTATATTTGTTTTCTGATGTCTACTTATATGTATGTACATATTACATAAATTAGTGGATACTGCATATAAAAATATATAGAGAGATAAACAGATGTAAAAGGATACTGATGTAAATACAAGCATAGACACATAGCTTCTCCATTTCCAACCATGTACACACTCACGCTTACCTTCAACTGCTCTTTCAAAGTGACCCTTCACTCACACACACAGGGATAACAGATCACTCCCCCTGTAGAGACTAACCAAGCCCCAGGCTGCAGGCTTTTCTCTGACAGTCTCCAATACAGTGTACCATGGACATGTCTGGACAAATGAAAGACAGCCCCCACTAACTACCTGCACATATCCCTGGGGGAACACAACAGTCAAGGTCCCTGTCAGCTACTTATTTGATTAGCTCGTCTCCTGTTCCAAGCTGAGGCCTTGCAGCAAACAGAATGGAATCTAATTAGCTGTGCATTGTCTTTCTGTCAGAATTCATGAATTGACGTAGAATTGCTGTCTGTGCAGACACATGCCTGAGCCGGAGTGAACCTGGGAAGCAGACAGAGGAACGGCACAGATGAGTGTGGGGGGAATCAGAATCAGAGGGCAGGGAGGTGAACAGCTTTGGGACCTTCAGATGGTTTCTTACAAAAATCACATGCCAGCTTGATTTCCCACATCAATAATTTAACTTTTTTCTTTGCCTCACCTCTAAACTGCCTCTATCAACTTGTCATGGATGAATCAAAATTTATACTACTGGTTTGCCACAAGAAAGAAGAAACTGAGATAAATAAAATGAGTACAGTATTTTCCCTTCTGAGATAGTCAACATCTATTGGTCACGAAACTTGGAGAGATATCAAACAAACTTGCTGAATTTGGCAAAGTTTTTCTGTCTAACGTTGACTCAAGTGCACTGCTTTTCTTTCATAATAAAATCTACATTGGGCCGGAGATTTAGCTCAGTGGTTCTGACACCTGCCTGGCAAGTGCAAGGTCCTGAGTTTGATCCCGGTAACCACATACAACAATGCTAGGCATGATGACTCATGCCCACCAGCAATCAGTACCACATACCACAGTGCTGGACGTGGTGGCTCATGCCTGTAATCCCAGCACTCAGGAGGCAGAGACAGGAGGATTGCTGAGTTCCAGGCTTGCGTGGGCTACATAGTGAGCTCAGGGCCAGCCTGAACTACAAAGCGAGACCCTGTCTCAAAAAAAAAAAAAAAAAAAAAAAAGATGTCGAAGCACCCAAGTCCGCTTATAGCCAAGTTCTACCGTGCAAAGCAATATTAACTACAGTGATGCATACATTAGAACTCTCAGGTCATGTGATAATTCTGGATAAATTCCTTCATCGGACAAATAAGCCACTACAAAAATATTACAACTCATTAGAAAAGAAACAACCCAATTCCCAGGCATCCCCCAGGCCTCCTGCCTGGAGAGGACCATTGTTCTGATTGCATTCATCATGAGTCTTATTCTCACATAAAGCAAATCACACAGTACTCTTCCCACAGGATTCTTTTACTTAATGTTTTTGTGATTCATGGGTGTGGTATGAACCAGTTGTTTCTTCCTCTTTACTGTTCCGTATTCTGTCGAATTCATGCTTCACAGTTTGTCTAACCATTCTCGTTTCTAGTTTTTGTTTATTTTGAATAAGGCTGCGATGAATGCTTTTTGTCAAGATTTATATATTCACAAGCTTTCATTTCTTGAGTGCAAACCTAGGACCTGAATTGCTGACCCACAGAGCCGGTGTGTTAGGTTCAGAAGCTGTCACACCTACTCTTACACTAGTCATACCATTTTGCACACTGACCAACAGTAGGTGTCCATTCTGTGACACCTTCCTGACACCTGGTGCCTCTGCTGTTTCAGGCCAAGCCAATCGAGCACGTAGCTCGTGCTAACAAATGTGTCTGTTTTGCATTTCCTTGCTCGTGGATGAATTAAAGCCCATTCTATGGATTCACGGGACACTTGTACGTCATTCTTTGTGAAATGTCTGTTCAGATATTTTGTCCCCTTCTCACCTGAGTTCTTTCTCTTTATGTCATTGGATTGTAAGATTGATTCCTTGACAAAAGTCCTTGGCCAAACATATGTTGTGTAAATATTATTCTCTGTGTATACTTTACCCTTTCATGGTATTAACAGGGTGTTTTGAGGAGAAAGATTTGTTCCATAAGGGTTATTATTTTCTGTCCTAAATAAGGAATGCATTATGTACTTTGGCTCTAAGGAATAAAAATGCTGCTTTGTTTTCACATAACAGCTTTGTACTTTTAGATTTTACATCTACCTAAAATTAGATGATTGGTCTGGATTTCATTTCTTCATATGGTGAGAGATAGATATAGAGCCATTTTCTTTAGTCTGCATGTATACGTTTAGGCATCATTTAAAAAGAAAAAAAAGGGGGCCAGAGATTTAGCTCAGTGGTTCCAGCGCCTGCCTCGGAAGCGCAAGGCCCTGAATTCAATCCCGGTTACCACATACACTGCTGGGCGTGGTGGCTCACACCTGTAATCCTAGCACTCGGGAGGCAGAGACAGAAGGATTGCTGAGTTCAAGGTTTGCCTGGGCTACATAGTGAGCTGAGGGCCAGCCTGAACTACAAAGCAAGACCCTGTCTCAAAAAAAAAAAAAAAAAAAA
>PVIC010006781.1:0-53130 GCA_004025085.1 Thryonomys swinderianus
TCCATCACTGTAAATTTAATAAATGGAGATTTAATAGCGTCATCAGCTGTGTGTGAAAATCGGTGATGCTACATTTATTTGAGAATGTGAGACAGACTCTCTGGATACAGGGATTTTTGGTAGGTGATTTTCAGAATTTATAGGAAAATTAGCTCATGCTTACATTTTCATCTTGGCTCTGGAATCGTAAAATTTCCTTAACACAATTATGCATTTTTGCAACTCCAGTGCCTTAAGTTTGATGAAGATTATCAGTTTCCTCACCCCTGGAGGATAAGGAAAGCTAACTTAAGTAAAGAGAACCACTATAATTGTGTTTCTGAAAGTGCTCACGCTGCTCAGATGTTTACAGAGACAGTGAGGTGACGACTTGAGGACCCAGGAGGGGTAAGCAGCACACACCCTAAACGCAACCCACCTCTCTGAAGCCACAATTCTATGCAAATATTTAAGGCATTCATTATTTTATGTCTAAAGAAATAGAGAAATAACACAAAGGAGAATGCAAAGCACTCGTAGAAAATGCTTTCATGCCTGGAGGTCTATAAATAAATCTGATATAAAGTGTTTTGCTATTGGAATGTGAAACAGAGGTCATTATACCGATTGAAATGATTTTTTTTTCCGAGCAGGGAATAAAATACTCATTTTAAGCTCATGAGGGTAATTTGATAAGAGGAAGCTTTTGTAAACCTGAGTGGATCTTACAGGACCTTTCTTTTTGGATCGTGTCCTACAGCTGTGAAAGTTGACATTATGTCTCCTGGAGTCAGGTTCTTCATACACCAAAGAATTTCAAGAGTTTACAATTTCCTCACCTCACTACAGTGTTTTTAAAAATCTCTACTAAGAAACAGCATGAGAATTTGTGAGTATAACTACTCATTTTTGTTCTGAACTGAGAGCCATTTTCAGCTCCTGGGGACACTTGGGAATTTCTGGGAACATTCTTGTTGCTGTGCATGTGGCAAAGAGACTGCAGTTGGCATCCTCTGTATGGGCAGAGGTCAGGGGTGTCATGAAATACCCTACAATGCACAGGGCAACCCTACAGCGGGGAATTACCTCACACAGACTGTCAACAGGGTCTGAGCATCCTAGGGTGCTCCTATCAATATAGTCCAGATTGTGACACAAATTTCCCCTCTAAACCCCCTTTGTATCTTTTAAGTATATCTGCTAATACATATTCTAAGTAATAATCATAACACTCATCATCTTCCGGACCCATTATTTTAAAGATACTCTAACCTTGGCTACCAATGACAATAGCATTGCTAATCTGCACTCAACCCCCACTTGATTATCAATATTCCCTGCTAGAATTAAAATCAGAAGAGGGAAGAGATTTACCTTTCAAAGAGGACCTGGCTGTAGTTGTCCAGGATGTGGGCGTGTGTGTGCAGCAGGATGGTATTGTAGCCCACCAAGGCCACCATCATGATCAACATTTTCAACTCATAATTCACCCTCAGGAACACAGAGCAGGAGATCAGCCCCAGAATGCAGCTGTATATGAAGTACTGGGACAGGGAACAGGACAGACAGACACTTAGGCTTCCTTCTGAGAAAGAGTGACACAATTGAATTTAGGATAACCATCAAGGCCATGGGGTCAACTTTATGAAGTGGCAGTGAAAGCAGAAGCTCATTCCTACCCTCTGATCCAGTGGTAAATGCCCAAGTACCCTTGATTCATGAGGATTATGCATTCTATGGCTTACTGGCCCAGCCTGGCATGTCAAACAAAAATAAGCATATACATTGCCAAATACTTTACAGATACAAAATATTCAAAGAAGCCTATATTGAAGACATGATCATAAACAAACGACATTTGTATCTTGAACATGAGAATAGTGTAAACACCTATACTGATATGTTAAAAATTATAGTACATGA
Source organism: Thryonomys swinderianus (assembly GCA_004025085.1). Classification (NCBI taxonomy): domain Eukaryota; kingdom Metazoa; phylum Chordata; class Mammalia; order Rodentia; family Thryonomyidae; genus Thryonomys; species Thryonomys swinderianus. The sequence continues at coordinate 1,903 of PVIC010006781.1, forward strand.
AATTTTTTTCCTTGCCATTCAGTTATTTAGTTCATTATGAGTATATACATCATTGCAGGTAACTGTCCAAAGAATAAGAAACCCCAGACAATTAGTATTATGGCTGTATCTAGATGTCCCCAAAGTCTCATTTAGTCCTAGGTGGTATATTCAGAGGTGGCTGGATCTAGAGTGTGTGATGTTGGGATCAAGGGTATGTGACCCCTAAATCAATCCATTGATTGGTCTGGCAGAGTTTTGGGTGTGGATAATGGGAGATACACCTGGATGTGAATGCTGCCCACCCTAAGGGTGTAGGCTGGATAAACAATAAGGGACAGAAAGAGGGCTACTGCCATTGCTTGCTGCTTTTTCACTACTTGGCTGCCTTCTACCTGCCATTAACTCTTTCCCCTGTCTGCTCAACTCTCCCTTGTACTTCCTTGGTTAAGGTCACCTCCATGTAGCTGTATGAAAAGCCTTCATGACTAAGATACTGTTAAACCTTCAGTCCTGTTCTCAGGGAAGAGGCAAAGCTGGAAAATGGGCTGCAACGATCACACAGACCCATGCACGCACACACGCAGTTCCTGCAGTGTCTCAGGCTCCCGTGAGCCTTCTGAAGGCCTGAATCAACCATGTACTTTCTGTGCAGAAGGGACTTGCCAGCCAGGTTCTCCCTGGAAAAACCAAGTGGAATCCACTTTCTAAGGGTTCAGGACTGAATTTGAGCAGCCTGGGTACTAAATCCCGCCTACCTTCTAAAGATTCAATTGTGCTCTTTTCCCCAGAATCTTCCAGGGCTGAGTAAATGCCACCTTTGTCCTTCTTGGGTCTTCAATTGCTTTAATTACAATACACTGACTCATCTAAATAAAATTCATAAATGAAATCCATAGTGCTGAGCTCACTTTTCCAGTGATGCCAAGCATGGTGATCGATTCTTCCCTAGCACACTGAGAGCTGTCTGATTTTAAATTCTTTTCAGTTCTATTCCCTTTCTTATGAAAAGCATCAACTTCTCCGCATAAGGTGTTATGTGAATGCTGGGAGAATGGGCTGCCCAAAGATCCCAAGTGGTAGGTGGGCCTCGGATGGCATGGATGCTAGTGTCCTTGGCATAGGAGGAGGGGACAGGCCACCCAGCAAACTGGCATCCTTCCCTAATGCAGAGGGGAAGTACAAACCGCTCAAAGGGTCATTACAGCCAGAAGACCCTTGTGATTAATCCTATCTCTTACTTTTCATATAATAAGAAAAGTCGGTCTCATCCTCACTGAGGTGAATAATAATTCTTGAGAACAGAATTCCTTGGATGATGGATGAAACCTTTGGCTTCTTCCTCCCTGGGCCTCGAGGGTACTGTTACCAGACCACTGTCACCTCACTTAGAGTCAGTCATGGCCTCAGAAACCTGCTGGAAAGAACACCAGAGGTCTCTGCTATCTGAACACAGAGCTGCTCAGGAAATTAAAATGAGGATGGAAAGAGAAAAGAGACAAAAGCAAAACATTATAAGAAAAAAGTGACTAAAAGAAGAATAGGCAAAGAATCTACTATTATAACTAGTGAAGTTAAAAAAATATTAGTAAGTGGGGCAGGGATTTAGCTCAGTGGCACTGTGCCTGCCTGGCAAGTACAAGGTCATTGAGTTTAATTCCCAGTAACACAAATATACACATAGACACACACACACACACACACACACACACACACACACACACTTTGGTAGGGACTTTGAAAGTGTACTGCAGGAAGAAATCAAACAGGAACGATCTGAGCTACTTTTAGATGATTCTTTAGAAAACGAAAAGAGGAGGATAAAATCATTTTCTTTCTACACACTATTTAGGATAAAAAAGAAACTCTTAAGCAGTAGGTAACTAATTTAACAATTTTTTCAGGTAAAAGACTGATGAGTCATAAAATTTAGACATTCCAATTGAGGCCGTCTGTGCCATCGATTACAATGAGTCAGCTGACAAGGACTCTGAGGACTGAGCTGCTGGGATGCAGAAACAGGACACTGCAGCCCATCATCACAGAGATGGGTGGGCAACGTGCCCAATTATAAGCAAGATCCAGAGCTCAGGGACATATCACTGGATATCATCAGGCAGGGCACAAACTAGATGCACATCGCATCCGAGAGGGCGCAGGAGAGCCCGGTCGGTGAGAGCGTCCCCGCGTTTGCAGAGCTGTGTCCAGCGGCACCCGTGAGCTGGACCTTCCAGCCACAGCCGGTGTTTATGAGCTCAGGACCTACTCAGGGACTGACGTGGGAACAGAAAGTTCCAACTTGGACCAGAAGACACCATGCTGGGCGGGCTCACAGGCAAACAACACAAGCAACAGTGCGGGCGATCTTACCGGGAGGAAGAATAAATTTTGTGCACGTAGAATCGCTGCCTGGTTAGGTGAGGCAGAAAAATTTGCGTTTGATGTATTGGCAGTTGGAAGGACTGTCTCCTCGGAGTCACTCAAGAAAAACTGCAAAGAGAAATGACTTTTAAAGTGAATTCATGCAAATTAGATTAAAAACTAGAGCGTAGTAAGGAGCTGCCAGAGGAATGATGGTGCTGTCCACACGTCGTTGGCAGGATCGATGTGGACAGTTGTTGCACTAAACTTCAACTTAGAACTTTCATTTTCTCCTTTTTGAAGTTTTGGTAACTGTTATTCTATAAGTAAATAACTACTCAACACTTCACATTCAGTAGAAAACCCTGTATCTTCAATTCCAAGGAAAATGGAAAGATGCATATTAAATATTAAAAACCCACACAGCACGGGGAAGAGGATGTCACTCCATACAGAGAAATTCAACTCCCCACCAGAGTCAGCACCTTCACAACACCTTTCCTGCAATATTTCTCCAATCTGAGTCCAAACAATGAAGTTCTCTGAGCTTTGATCTTAAGAAAGGAAATTAATTTCCTGGGAAATAGGCAAGCTTTGACACTAGCATTTGTATCTCTTATTTGTGAGTGCCTGGAGGCTCAGATCATGGAGGATCACAAGTTTGAGGGGATTCGTTGGAAAGGTGAATGAAAACCTAAAAAGTAATCTAGAAAAGGTACAGGTGATTAGCTTTATATTTTTAAAAGTGTTTTTGTTGGCTCATGTTTGTAGTATGGAAGGGACGTGTTCATTTTGGGGAGCTGCAACACATGAAACACATTTTAATTCTTTTTTTTTTTTTTTTTTTGCTTTTGAGACAGGGTCTCGCTTTGTAGTTCAGGCTGGCCCTGCGCTCACTATGGTGCCCAGGCAAGCCGCCGCGAACTCAGCGATCCTCCCGTCTCTGCCTCCCGAGTGCTGGGATGACAGGCGTGAGCCACCACGCCCGGCACTGTGGTATGTGGTATTGATGGCTGGTGGGCGTGAGTCTCCATGCCCAGCATTCTATGTGGTCACCAGGGATTGAACTCAGGACCTTGCGCTTGCGAGGCAGGCGCCGGAACCACTGAGCTAACCCTCCGGCCCACATTTTAATTCTTGTACTTCCTTCACTCCTTCTCTCCATCTCTTGGTCCCTTCCCAGCAGGGAGGATGGAAATTAGCTCTTAGGTAACAGGTGTCACGGTCACGAGCACCACCGCATCCCACAAGAGAGCGTGAGCCTGTGAGCCAGGCAGGGGCGGTAGCCTCAGGCCTCACCCTCCGGCTTCCCACAGGGGAGCTGTGCTCCTGCTGTCTAGTGACCCAGAGCCACTGGGCTGCAGCCCTTCTCTGAAGGTCACAGGAGTGTCCTGGAACAACTAACCAGGAAATGACCTTTTATCCAGGTTGCTTCTACTGAAAGAAATTCATCACCTCTGTAACTCCAGGCTGTGTTTTCTGCCTTGGGCTAAACATGCATATTTAGCATTTTAAAAAAATTTCCTGAATTGTTTCTATGGTTGCTTCTATTTGTGTTTGTTTTTTTAATTTCTTTCGATGGCATAGTTCTTGTGAAATGCTCAAATTAATTTACTCAGGTAAATAGGAAGATATTTATTTAGTATATGGGGGTCTGGCTATCCTATTACAAGAATGACACTAGATGTAGTATTTCTACTATTAATGGCATTTGATAAAATGCAGGAAATGCTGATTTATATATCAAAGAATTCAGACTGCTTTATTAAATGTTAAAGTATTTATGACATGCACAACTTCGTACTGAACCAAAAAGTATGCTAATTCTTTGGGAATAAAATCATCAGGGGAACACCAAATGAGTTGTTGTTTGGTAAATACTGAACTGCAAAATGTTACAAATTTGGATTTGACAGGGTTAAAATTCAATAGATTTAAACATCAGAGAATCAAAAATCGATGAATAAAATGAGACCGTTTAGCTCGGTGTGTTCCTACTAAGGTTACTGTTAGGCACCCAGGCTCTTGAGGTAATTAACAAAAAGCTTCTTGGTTGTTGGCCACAGAGATGGTCAACATTTTACATGAAACGGACCTAGACATTGTATCTTTCAATATCAGAGTGTGATGAGATTCCATAAAACCAGTCCTCTTAACACTATTTGCCCAGCCCAGCCCTTTTCAGGGCTGTTAAAATGTAGACTCAGAGGGCCGGAGATTTAGCTCAGTGGTTCCGGTTCCTGCCTTGCAAGCGCAAGGCCCTGAGTTCCATCCTGGTAACCACATACAACAATGCAGGGTGCGGTGACTCACACCCACCAGCAATCAGTACCACACACCACAGGCGTGGTGACTCACGCCTGTCATCCCAGCACTCGGGAGGCAGAGACAGGAGGACTGCTGAGTTGGAGGCTTGCCTGGGCTCCATAGTGAGCTCAGGAAAAAAAAAAAAAAAAAGTGTAGACTCAGAAAATATCCTAGCGACCAAAAATCCTGAGTGGTCTCCACAGGGGCCGGCCAGGCCCCCACAGCCAGCAGAGGACGGACCCAGGCAGGTCCCGGCAGGCCCGGAGGAGCCCGACCCAGCTCTCTCTCTCTGCGGCAATTGAGGGAATGTGAGGGCAGATGATGGGCAAGAAATGGGGAGTAAGCGCTGCCCGCCGCTGGCTGGAAAAGTGCTTGGTCAGCTGAGGCCTGGCTGATGCTGTCAAAATGGGGGCTGCGGCAGCACGAAGAAAATGAGCGCCCCCGGGGCAGTGTGCTGAGTCGGGTGAGGCGACTGCCGGGACAGTTACCTCGGGATCCTCACAGGAGGAGCCTACGGTGGGCTAATGGGGACAGAAAGCAGCAGGCCAGATGCGGGGCGGGAGAGAGGAAAGGGGGAGCTGGTGTTTGGTGGCGTGGAGCTGGCATCTGACGTGATGGACAAATTCTGGAGACAGATGGTGGTAAATATTCAACCCCGCTTGTGTGCTTCATACTGCCGGTGAGTACACACAAAAGTAGCTGAATGACGGAGTTTATGGGATATGCAACACGGCCTGAATAAACACTGAGAACTGGAAGGAAAATGAAAGCATTTTGTTTGAATCTCTAAGAGAAAATACAGTGATGATATGTGAGGACCTGAATGAGGTTTTAACTTTAAGTTTTCTTTCAGGAAGTCTATTATTTTTCTCAGTGGCAAGGAAGCCAGTGCACACACCCCTTCCCTGCAAACGCGGGGTGGTGCTGTTGCTATGGAGACCGCAGCCCCAAGCCTGGCCAGCTGCCCTGGGAGAGCGAGAGGACTGCCAGTCCCAGTGGGGTTCTGTGGGCCTCGAAAATGTGTCCCCCACGGAATTACACAGTAAAGCGTAAAACCTGACGCTGTGCCTGACGGGCCTCCTTGGACAAGCCCTGGAGATGCAGATGAGTTCTAGAATGTAGGATAGATTTTGTGAAATAGGAACTACTCAAAGGGAAAGGGGCAGAGGAAAAGAAGAAAAAGAAAGCACATGTATATAAAGTTGGGGGTTGTAGGGTGGGTAGGGACATGCGTAAAAGTGAGAATTAACTCGTGCCTTATACTGGTACAAATTTCCCAGTGTTGAGTGTGATCCTAAGCTGTATATAAAATGTACCAATAAAGAACTCAGTTAAAAAGAAGCCCCACAATGGTGGAGGCAGCACCGGTGAAGACGAGGCTGTCCGGGCCTCGCCGGAGGTGCTGCCTTTCCAGGCGAAAGCTGGCGCCCACCGCCCTGGACGTGGCACGTGCCTCACTGGGGTATCTTCTGCTCTGCCAGGCTTCGGAGGGCTGGGCGTGGCACGATGTTCTGGTGCAGAGCAGGCGCCTCGAGACCGAGGCCCGCGAGCAGAGACCCAGCGGCTCCAGGCGCCTCTGCAGAGCTTCGGCTGTGACCCAAGGCAGGCCCCGCGGACGAGCCCTTCTGCCGCATTAATAAGACATTACAGAAAAGCACTACAATTGTACCAGCTATACGCGGTACCCAAAGTCGACTTTCATAGCGTTTGATGGTTTATCTTTGCCGTAAATGCGGGGGGAAAAGCTGCAGGAAAAACAGTGATTTCCTGACATTTGTGTTGATGAAAGTGCCATTTCCTCTGCAGCAGAGTCGAAATGACGGAGCCGTGGACTCTTCTTTCATTTCCCTCTCCAAGGACACCCATCCTCTGTGCCTGCATCTTCCGGAAGCCTCTCTACCTCCCTCGGTGCGGACACCCCTCTCCGCAAGGGTAGAAAACAACAGCAGAAGATGTATTTCTAGTCCGGAGGTGAATTTCCTCCCCCAGGGATCAGAGTCACCGCGGATAAAGAGTCTCCACCTAAACACTCAGCATGTCAAACATTTATCGATGATGACTAAACTGGCTGTCAATCATGCTAATTACCACATGCCGGATATGGTTAGCGTGCAACTCAGATGCCTCCCACTTACATTCTTTTATAAAAATAATTAAGTGCTTATGTCGGATGGATCCTTCCTCCTGGTGATAAGGCAAACCAGATTTTATAGGAAGAAGGGTTTTCTTTTGGAAAGAGTGCGTGCTCGCCTATGCACGCACTGGTTGTGGATTCATTCACTAGTCTAAGAGTCGATGAATGGTTACTCCTTACACAGAAAGCACTTTCCTAGGACATGGTGAAAAATTACTAAAGAAAAAAATTCCTCAGAAAGATACCTTCCTGCGCATGCCCAGGTTCTTTATTTGTAACAGCAAGGTACAAATATAGCTTATGCGTTTACTGACTGAAGAGTGTGCAAAACACGTGGTGCGTGACACAGTGAAATCCTAGTCGGCACTAAAACAGGAAGGAATCGTGTCTTTTGGGAAAAGCATGAATGAATCTAGGGGACGTTATGTTACGTGAAACAAGTGGGGCACAGGAAGAAAAAATACCAGATGAGTTTATTCGTAAACTGAATCTAAAAAAGGTGGTCTCGTAGAAATAGACTAGAGGGGTCAGCGGGGCGCTGGGGAACTGGGCACGTGCGTCTGAGGGAAACGCTGAGGTCACGTCGGATGGGTGCGGCGAGGGGGTGACCGCGCAGATCTAGCAGCTGGTCTTACTGTGTCAGGGGAGGAAAGTTGGCTGACGGGCTGCGGCGCCTTTACCGCTCTGCACTGCGCCCAGGGGCAGTGACCACGTGAGGCGCTGGGCGCGCTCGCCGGCTCAGCCGTGAGAGCCCTTTGCCCGTGTGCACAAAGCACCGCGTGTGGGTCTGCACATCATTCTGTTGGCTCACGCTAGGCTGGGCACGCACCCTCCCCGGTGGCTTCCGGACAGCCGGACTCCGCTCCCTGGGGAGCTCCCTCCTCCCCCCGCGGCTCGCACGCCTTGCCCGGGTCCCTCTGCTTCGGCACACACTCTGCCCTCGGGGGCTGGCTCTGCGCAGAGGGAGCGCTCGCGAAGCAGGGCATCGGGCGCCCCCTTTCAGAGACATACTCGGTTTCTGCCGCCTCCGACCAGCGTCCCTCACCCGCCTCTGTGCCCGCTGTCCCGGTGTCTTCGGGGTCTTCAGTTCCCACAGCAGTGCTCCGCATCGGGACGGGAGCTGCCCGCTCGGGGACACGCTGGCAGTGGCTCTTCCTGGAAGGCCCCTCCTGTCCCCTCTCGAGTCTCTCATCTTCTGCTCCCAGCCCCAGTTTGCCCCCCTCCACAGGCCAGCTAGAGCCTCAGGCTGAGGGGTGCCAGTCTCCCCGTGAGCCCTGGCACCTTACAGTCCCCCAGAGGGCCGTTCGCTAGGGGGCTCACCCTGGTCACCCTGGTCAGACCTGATGCCACTGCCTGGCCGCTCCCCCCCCACCTGGGAGCCGCTTCCTCCCCCATCTAGGCGCCCTGGGAGCTGACCGGCAAAGCTCCGCCCAGGAAAGGCAGGAAGTGGACTCTGGAGCCGCAGGGCCCGGGAGGGAGGGACAGCAGCCCGAGCGCTGCTCACTCGTTTTATAAAACGCGGCAGCTGTGCTCGCTTCGGCAGCTGGCCTGGAATCGCACAGGCGCTCCGGGCCCTGGCTCGGCTCCCCGCTACATCCCTCCCCGTCTAGGCAGGACCCGCACCCCCAGTCTGGCGCCAGGTGCCCGAGGAGGTGTAGGGTCGGCGCTAAGAACGGAGAACCGGCCCTGTGGAGACGCCCGGGTTCCGTCCTGTCCTCGGCCTTCTCCTCCCGCTTCTCCGCACAGATCCGGGCGTGCACCCCGCACCCGCCAGGCCCGCTTCTGCCTCTGCTGCCCGTCTCATCTCTGGCCCGTTCCCGGCCGGGGTGTAGCCCCTGCCCCCACACCTAGCAGGCTCTCTGGGCTCCTCCGGCCCCTGTCCCTTAGCTGCTGTCGCACTGTGTCCTAGGCGGGTGTAGGAACGGGCCTGCCCGGCTCGCCGTCCCATGCCTCGACACGGGAAAGGCCAAGGCCCATCCTGGTGGCGGCGACGGGCGGAATGAGGGAGGCACGCGTGTGGAAGGACATGGGTTCCTGAGCGTCTGTTTTGAGGAAGACACGGAAACGCCGGTGCTGGTGACCACAGTGGGAGTGGAAGTCGGTTCTGTGCTCACCAAGCGCCCAGTGTGCTCGCCCGTGTGGTGGCAACGTGGGCTCGGGCCTCTGGGGCCGGCTGAAGACTTCCCCTGGGTGGGGGTGGGGCTGGCACCTGGCCTCGGGACGGGGTTTGCTGCCCTTTCCGAGTGCGACGGCTCCGGCCTGGCGGCTTGTGGGCCCGCAGAGGCAGGACGCTGCTCAGAGGAGCCGCCCCTCCTCGGAGTGGCCCGAGGAAGCTGCCCTCCCTGGACACCTGCGGCTGCAGCTGAGAGACACGAGATCTCACTGGTGCCACCGAAGGAGCCGTGGCAGCCCTGGCACCGGGAGGTGCGAGTCCCAGCCCGGCCTTACCATGTTGAACACAGCCATGGTCAGTACGATGGCCGTGGTGACGACGGTGAGCGAGATGCGCGGCCAGGGCCGGTTCGCGATGATGCCCGAGGACTTCAGCAGCCACAGGAGTGAGGCCGGGGCTTTTTTGCTGCATTGCTGGAAAGAGAGCGGAAGAGAAAAAAGAAATGCTGTGCTGCTGCGCGCGTCCCCTCACGGTCAGGGCGCCGGGGACGCGGACGACACCAGGGCCCCGGCCGGGCGTGTCCGTGTGGCGAGCGGCTCTGCCCCCCGCTGGGGACACAGACCAAGTCACAGACCTCCTCACGAACGCGGCGTCCCTGTCACCAGCGGAGAGCACGCCGGGTCCCTACCGCACGACCGGATGTCACGGCTGTGAGTCTTTTAAAAGTAGACTCAGAGTTGTGCTTTTAAGCGATTCATCAGGCAGAGGAAAGACGCCAGTTGCTGAAGCCACTCTGGGAGGCGAGTCCCACCGGAAACGGCCGGTCCCAGGTCCGCTGCCTCACGCAGGAAACACGCAGACCCACCTCCTGCCCTTGTACTGCTGCGGAGCGCCAGGGCGGAGGGCAGCACAGGTGCGGGGAGAAGCCGCGGGTGGGGGCGCAGGGGGCTCTGCACACCCCATCTGCAAGGCTTTCTCCCAGCTGGTGGGCGTCGGACAGACCTGGCCTTCACACTGAGCTATATCCCTGGCTCTTTTTAAACTTCTGTTTTGAGGCAAAATCTCATTATGTTGCTAATTTGCCAGGCTAGGCTCAAACCTGAGACCTTTCTAACCCAGCCGCCCGAGCACTGGGATTACGGTGTGGACCACCCCGCTGGCTGGGAAACACACGATATAAAATTCACCCTCAGAGTCACTTCAAGGGTGCAGACCAGCTGGGTGGGCAGTACCCGCGCTGCTGCGTGACTTCGCTGGCACCCCTTTCTTTTGTGAGACGACGCTGCTCAGGCCCTCCCCCTGTTCCCCTCTTCCCCTCCCGGCCCACGCTCCTCCCGCCTGTGTCCGAGCTTCTCTCCTTCCCTCCCTCCTGCCGTCCTGCCCTTTCCTAACTGGCCACCTCGCTCAGCAGAAGGTCCACCAGGCTCGCCACGGTGCGGCGTGGGGCAGAATTTCCTCTAGAGGCTGTACACATCCTCCTGTAAGTACGGACGTGTTGGGTTGGTCTGTTCTCCCAGCGAAGACCCACGGCTTGCTCTGGGTCTTAGTTCTCCGGGACAGCTCTGCGCGCGCAGTTGTGGGAAGTGCTGTCTCGGTAGAAGCAGGAAGTGAGCTCTTTAGCAGATGGTACCAGGTTCCCGGGCATTTACCGTGGGAAGACAGCTCACGGGCTCCCAGAGATGAGCCCACCTCCCCTGAGGGCCACCCCTCAAGCGAGGCCACCGAGTCCAGGTGACAGGACACAGGTACAGACAGTTCCACGGAGGCGTGGGAAGCACAGGCATGACATTACCTGGCGCGACAGGCAATAGATAAGGCTCCTCAGGACTCTGAATTTTAGTCTTTGAGCTAAAGAGGCCGTGGCCCACAGCGCGGTGCTCTGGAAGCACCACAAAGTGAGGACACAAGGCCCTCAGAGGAGGAAGTAAGGAGACGACATGCTTAGATCCCTGGATCTACTGTGCTGTTCATCACCGGGCAGATCTGACGTGTCACCAGTAAAGGTCCAGTGGGAACCACTCCTGAGTGTGAGAGGAAACACCACCTATATTTCTCTACCTCTCTTATATTTTCCTTCTGGTTATTCTGAAAATGCTGTTGAATAGCTCTGTAATATATTAAATATTGGCTCAACAGTCAAATGAGATTAGTAGTGGGGTGATTAGGGAGAGGCTTAGCCCACAGGCCTCAGTGCTGTGGGACTTTCTACAAGTTATTCATCTTCTCTGGCCTCAGTTTCTCCACCTCTGAAATGGGAAGCATATCAGTAACTGCCTCCTTAACTTTTTCAGAGGCTTACAGAACAATCCCGGCAACTTACAAGTGTCAGCCCTCCGTGTGTTTTCCATGAAGAAAAATGGCATTTCTTAAAAATATCTCAGGCACTAAAAACCGATTTGCTTTGTACCTCTTCGGACAAGAGCACTGAATCTTTTGCTTCTCCTCCTTGCTGCCTGGTTTCTCCTATTTGCAGGTCCTGACGGAAGATAAGAGTGTGGGTCCCCAGCACACAGCCCCGCTCTCACACGAGCCTACGTTTCACGGTTGCTCCTTGGGTGATTTTCCTGGCATCACCCTGATTCTTCTGCAAGCCTGTCGGACCCGGGGAGCTGGTGGTGCCAGAGCTGAGCAGCTGGTGTGGGAGATGCCCTCGGCCGGGGCTCCAGGCGTCTCACTCCGGCAAAGAGCCAGTTCTGCCCTTCTGTCCACACGCAGCTCTCTTATGTGTGGCCTTAAATTTGTGTGGCCTTAAATTTGTCAAATGCAGGCTGTGCCTGGCGCTCTGAACACACAAGCTCGCAGACATCCGGGCAGCCGGGACGCGTCCACCTGAGCGTGCGCGTCACTGCAGCGTGGGTGGAGCACTCCGCGGTGAAGGAGGAAGCCCTGGGTTCTCCAGGAGTCTCAGCCCAGCTTTCTTCCTTCTGCAGGCCCGGGACAGCCCGTTCATTCCCCCCCGCCTGCAGCGCAGACTCGGCTGCGGGATCTCCTGGACCAGCCCTGCAGATCAGCCCTCTCTGGTGTGTGTCTTGGCGATTTCCCTTCGCACCTGTCAGGAAGGTAGTGACCACACGCGGCCAGCTTGGGCCGGTGTCCTCCTGGCTGACGAGAGCCGCTGTGGTCACTGTGCTCAGCCAGCCGCAGGCGTGGCCGGGCCCTGGACAGCACCCCAGTCTGGCAGCAGAGTCGGAGCAAGTGCGTCGCACTGGCCGTAAGAGAGAAGGGGGCTGATTTCGCCCAATACAAGCGACTGAAATAAAGAAATGTCCCCACAGGAAATTCAAGAGCAGTTCGATAATCAATTTGATAATCAACCTATGTGTGAAAGTCTTCAGGGCATTAACATTATGGGTAATTATAGGTTTACACGTTCCTGGCATTCAGAGCAAAGGTCTTCAGTCAATTACCATGCCAGGTACACACTCCTCTGGGTAAATGCTCAAAAGCATAGGATGTAATGAAAGAGCCAACTACGGTATTTTCCAGACAAGAGTTTAACATAGGTTTTGCTTTCCTAGTAACGGTGAATTCTTACGTAGCCACTCTGTCGTGCCTATGTATTTGCTGAACTTTAAAACACTGTGTTAATTAATCTTCACCTAACATGGGCATCTTGGCTTTTTTAGATATGTCCTCTTATTTTTTAAACTGAGTAACCAATGATACTGCGAATGCATCTGTCTACCTTATAAATGTTAAGCTAAATTCTGAGGAATTAATTTTATAGCTAGAGGCTGCCAGTTGCATATTGGATCAAGAAAGGGAGAAGGGGGTCAAGGGAAGGAGAAACCTTTTTAGTAAAGTTTTTCCTTTTTTAAAAAAATATCTGAATAGAACATACACGGATTTTATTTTCCTGTGGAGGATTTGTGTGTTAAGAGTAAAAGCGATAATACCCAGCTCGCAACCTTTCTGTGCTGCTCCTCCCGGCATTAACTGGAATAATGTCCCCCGTGGGCGTGCGCTCCTCCCCTGCCTCTCACTGTACTTCCACTTCCAGTCCCGTGCTCGCTGGTGGGCGGTGTGTCCTCGCCAGCCAGGAGCAGCCGGGACTCCCAGAGGAAGAAACAATTCAGCAGGACCAACCGGCAGAGAACGACAAGGAAAAGAATTTAAACGATACCAGCATGGGCCATGGGAGGGGGTCCTCAGGCTCAGAAAAAGGGCCCCTGTACAATCCTAAAGATGAGCATATATACAGTCTCATTAACTAGGTGCGCAGGTTAGAGGTTTTCAAGCAGTAACCTGACCTAAAGCCACGGGTCAGATGAGAGCACACAGCTTCCAAGTCATCTGAGAGAACAAAAGAGGACAAAGTCCTTCAGTACAGAGAAGGGCAAAGAGAAGAAAAACACAACCAGAGGGAAAGAAGACACATGGTGGGTTCATACAAACACACACACACACACACACACACACACACGGAGGCTGTGACAGTTATTACAGTACATGTGAATGCATCACAATAGTTCAGTCAAAGAGAGATTCTGAGATGAGAGACGCTCACGTCCGGCCAGACTCACTCACTAGAGAAACACACAACCAGGTCCGCACAAGAACGAGGAGATGCTGAGGGCAAAGGTGGCAAGAGGAACAGCCACAAACCCAACTGAAATAGGCCTGCGAGGCCGCATTCACATTAGAGAGAACAGGCTTCGAGGGAACAGCTCTCCGGAGGGGGAAGCTCTCCTACTCGCTGATGTGCGACCTACTTTTCCTCTCCAAGACGACCTCTGAATTCATGCTTTCATCTCTGCTCGGAACGAGGCAGGGTGGGCACCGTATTATCTCTGCTATACAAAGGTCAGGGCAGCAACAGTGGGAAGAAACATTTCCTCTGATGTTTTCTAGTGTCTTCATGTACTGTGTTTGGTAAACTTGTTCTAAAGGTGAAATTATTTGTGAGTAGTTTTTTCGGTTACATTCATTCTCTTATATTGGGATAGAGATAAAAGTCGATCTCAGGTAATTTAGAAACTTAAATCTTCCAGTAAAAATCCACTTATCACAATTCCTGTGATGACAACTACGTATGGTTGTTCTTTTATCACTGATTGTGATGAAAACGTGAACCCAAATCTCTTTAGTTTCTTTGTACCTGGATAAAATGCACGTTTTATTGAATAAACTGCTTGATAAACTTTATTGCACATACTAATATTCTGCAAAGTATTACTATTCTTTTTTTTTTTTTTTGAGACAGGGTTTCACTTTGTAGTTCAGGCTGAGCTCACTATATAGCCCAGGCAAGCCTGGAACTCAGCAATCCTCCTGTTTCTGCCTCCAGAGTGCTGGGATGACAGGCATGAGCCACCACTCCCAGCACTGTGATATGTGGTATTGATTGCTGGTGGGCATGAGTCACCACGCCCAACACTGTATGTGGTTACCGGTATCGAACCCAGGACCTTGCGCTTGCGAGGCAGGAGCCAGAACCGCTGAGCTAAATCTCCAGCCCAGTATTACTATTCTTAAGGGTAGGTTTTCAAAATCCAAATGTAATTATAAGTAAATTCTATCATCTTATTAGATGGCTGTTAAGCCATCTAATATTAAGTATTTTGGCCCAAGAACTGAACCATGCACATCAGCAACCCCGAGCAGAAGACATGAGGTCACCTTGACTTGCCAGTGTGATCCGAGGCAGGCAGGTATCACAGGGCGACTTCAGCGCTACCCAGCCCATGTCTATGAACGTGGACATCTCTGCCCAACGTGGATCCCCGGGTGCTGGTGACTTTCTAACCACGCGACCCTCTGGAACCTGCCTTTAGTGTTTCCAGTTTTGTTTCTAATTCTGCCTCCGATACCAATTTGCTGCTCATCACCAGGGAAGGATAGTAGCCTCTGTCGGCCTCCTTGCCATGAAGTGCGGAACGGAATTCAGTCCAAGGACCAACACGAGGATAAATGAATCAGTGTACGTCATGTCTTGTAGAGTGAGTAGGCCTCTTTTTAAAATCATGACACTTATTAATTATAAACTCCAATCAGGGTGGAATTGGGACGATTCATGGGGCCTCTGTCCACCAGCAGCATGGTCAGTCGGCATACTGTCCCCCAAGAATCACAATGACAGTGGAGATGAACTCGTAGCAGATCTCTTCATCTAAGAGAGTAAGATACAAAACTGGAAGCCAGCTAGCCGGGAGATGGAAGCTGGCAGAGGGAAGAACAGAAGCTTTGGAGGCAGTCCACCAGCCCATCTGAGGAGCCGGCCTTACGCTCAGAATCGAGGAATTCGGTGCTGAACAATGAGTCCTTTCAATGAGGGGAACCTGTCTTCATTCCAACACTCGTTCACACATTCCTTCGCACAGGAACCTCTCCCAGTGCAGGATATCCGCAGAGGGATTTGCAAAGCACTATGGGAGATGTCTCACTCTCCCCTGGCATCTGAGAAATGAGGGAGAGCCACAGAAGGCCGGGAGGGAAGGGGGCACCGGGAGAGTCCTGCCAGCAAAGCCAGAGGACGGCAGCATTTACACAGCACCCGCTTGCTGAATGTGCCCGCGCAGACAGCCTTGTTGGGCCCGGGACAGGACAGAAAGCAAGTCTGGAAACCACTCTTATCTTGAGAACTCACAATACATAAGGAAAAAAGCAGAAAATTAAAAACGCGTAAGATGAGGCTAAAATACGCGGCACAGACCCTGAGCCTCACGGGACCTCGTGAAGGGCCCGTTATGGGTCAGTGTGGATTCCAGGAGGGTTTCTGAGAAAGCAGCCAGCTGCCACGCCGCCCCCCACAGTGAGCACGGGGAGCGGGCGCTCCCCTGGGAAGCGGCGGAGTCAGGGGCTGTGCTCCTCCTAGAAATGGTGGTAACAGGAAAGAAACTTCCTGACATCATTTTAGGTCACATTATCGATCAAAGATCTATGGTTTCCTTGCAACAGAAAAAGACTGCATTTCATTATCATGTTTAATTTTTGTTCATTTGGGTGTTTTTCTACCTTTTTATCAAATCCAGCTATGAAGCAACCAATAGATTATTTTATTAGTGCAGTCTGTGATACACGATGATTCTCTTCTGCTTGGGGGTTGATACCTACATGCAGCACGTCTTGACCATTTCTGCCTCCCTGTCCCGCTAGCCTCCCCTCTCCTTCCTTCCCATCTCCACCAAGACTGCTTCCCTACTTCAACGCGATTTCCTCATGTGGCTCTTTTTGTGGCACAGAAGGTGACAAGGACAAAGCCCTGGAAATAAAAGGATCCGCCAGGCTTAGCTTTCTAAGAGCAGCTTACTCTAATTCTTCACACAGAGAATGTAATACCAGCCCTACCAGGGTCAAGACTGCTTTCCATTAACGCTTTCAGAAGAGTAACAACGTACATCGATACAAGGTAAGTCTGGGATCGTAAGTATTCCTCCCTAAGATTAAAATTTAATTCATAAATAAATGCCAGTCCTTATTAAACCTCATAGTGGTAGGTTTTTAAGAGGCCAGGGAAGAGCACGTAGAGTGTAGCATTTTGTACAGTCACTGTGGAATGTGCATCAACTTTGGACTAAATTTGGAGCAGGGATAAAGCACAGCTAATCCTCGTCAGTCCAGCTGTTCATTAGTAGTGCGATGTGGAGAGTTCCACAGTGGGATG
Source organism: Thryonomys swinderianus (assembly GCA_004025085.1). Taxonomy (NCBI): domain Eukaryota; kingdom Metazoa; phylum Chordata; class Mammalia; order Rodentia; family Thryonomyidae; genus Thryonomys; species Thryonomys swinderianus. Next base: position 18,400 of record PVIC010006781.1, read on the forward strand.
CTTTACACACTAAAAAGAACGTATTACTGGGTTCATCATTTCTCCTGGAATTTTGTATTGATCCCATCTGGACAAAGAATTAATTACAGCTGGCCGCTGGGGGGATTCGTGCTCAGGTCGGAGTGACTCAAATTCGGGAAGGGCAGGGCTTCGCGTGCGACCTCCCGCCAGTGACTCAAGACAGGCTTCTTGTGAGAGGGGGAACGGTACCGCTGCGTTCGCAGTCTCGACATTTTCTGTCTGAGGCACCGAGTCCAAAAGAACTTCCCAGCACGTGGTGTGTGGTTCCGCGGGAAGGGGAGGCGTGAGGAGCTACGGACACCCTCCCGACAGCACTTAGGGACCACGCTGAGCACCGGGAGCGTCAGGAGAGAGACCGGACCTTCCCAGCCTGGAAGGGAGACAAAGCAGCCCTCCAGCCACGGACGGCTGCTCACAAGAGTCTTGTTTGCACTTCCAGCCCCGTGTTTCTTGTCTATCAGAACTTCGATGTTGGAAAGAAGAAAACCACAAAATAAATGTGCACCATATGCCATATGCATGGGACTGCATGTCTGGGAACAGAAAGTGAAAGCTCACTTAGGCACGAGAGTGTAAACTTTTTTTTTTTTTTTTTTGAAACAGGGTCTCGCTTTGTAGTTCAGCCTGGCCTTGAGCTCACTATGCAGCCCAGGCAAGCCTGGAACTCAGCAATCCTCCTGTCTCTGCCTCCCCAGTGCTGGGATGACAGGCGTGAGCCACCACGCCTGGCACTGTGGTATGTGGTATTGATGGCTGGTGGGTGTGAGTCACCACGCCCAGCATTGTATGTGGTTACCGGGATCGAACTCAGGACCTTGCGCTTGCGAGGCAGGCGCTAGAACCACTGAGCTAAATCTCCAGCCCGAGAGTGTAAACTTTTAAAAATGACAACGAGGTTGGGTTGTACAATGGACCCCCACAAAAAAAGCCTGCGGAATGAGCTGCAGAAGACTTCTAGGAGAAAGGGAGAGACAGGAAGGGCATGAGATCATTTGCCTGAGGGAATGGTTCTGGTGACATGGGAATCCAGGCCTCTGTGCATTAGGCATTTTCGAGCCTTGACAAGCATCCGTGAAGAGTAGGTCATTATCCACCCGACCTCTCCTCTCCACAGCCTCCGAAAGACTTCCACCAACTCCATATACTCTGTGTTCACTGCGCTACGTCACAAACCATAGAACCATTTTGAGAGAGTTTCAGTGGAATCTGAATTACCTAAACCATCCGAAGGTGAACCGAAGCACAAAAGTTTGCAAAGGTGCAAGGCTCGAGAGGCCAAGGCAGAGGCATGCTTTGCAATCCATCCTTCCTGGCTGCAGTGTGGCAACCCCTCAGACTGGAATGCACCCTGCAGTGGCACCCTGCAGTGTTCAGAGCGTTTGCAGAGGAACCGAGACTTTAACAAGCCTTAGGACACTACGGGATCGCCAGGAGTCACACGGAAAGCCCAACTGACGAGACCAAGCCTGGAGGATGACACAAAGTGAGAGCCCACAGGCTAGGAAAGTGCTACCCTAGGGTGTCGTGAGCCCTTAGGTGGGAACGAAGTGGCACCCTGTGGGCTGTCTCTGTCTGGCCTAAACATTAAAGTGTAATCGGTAAAATAAAATCATGATTTTGAAAACATGAATATATCCATAGACCTTTTATGTTTTAACTCATCTTCCATAAGCAAAATGAAACCTTGGCCCACCTTTGGGGTCTTTCACTTTTTGCCGACTTTCTTAGGGCAGTGCTCCTGGAGCTAGGGGTGGCTTGTGACTCTTGTTCTGTCCGCAAAAACAACAACGACAACAACAACAACAAAACTTTAAATTCTCCTATGTGGAACTAGCATTTAAATTGTAAGTCTACAATGTTTTTTTTTTTTTCTTTTAGTTTTCTTGAGCCAAGGTCTTGCTTTGTAGTTCAGCCTGGCCTTGAATTTACTCTGTAGCCCAGGCAAGCCTCGAACTCACAGCAATCCTCCTGCCTCTGTCTCCTGTGTGCTGGGATTACAGGTGTGAGCCACCGCACCCTGCTACAATGGTTGTTTTAAATTAAAACACTAGGAAGGATATTTTAACATTTGCTATCTTGAAACACTCCAAAATTTGATATCTTATAGGTGCATATAAGGATGTATTTGTTTTTAACTTTAATATACACATGCAAAACTTCTTGTAATGCTTACACTCCCAGCTGTTGGCCTGAATGGTGTCTATTCCTTGGTTGCAAAGCCCCTTTGGGAATATGAGTTGACCATATAATTGAAAGTTTTAAGCGAGAAATTCATTTTGTAAGACAAATACTTTTTTTGGAAAAAGTTTCATAACCGAAGCACCTACCAAGAGCTGTCCAGCAAAGCAGACGAAGAGGATGGAGGCCAGTGAGAGGGACGCAGCTCCAAAGGAAATGCCGAGGATGGACGTTCTGCCAGGAGATAAAAAGGGACACGTTAGGTGGAGGCTGAGCCCACGTTCTGGGGAGCTCCCGGCAGTACTTTGGCTCCACTGGGGCTTAAAGAGATGAGGGCTGAAATCCTCACTGATTATTGTGAGAAATGAAAATGGATTGAAACAAAAAATGTCATTTGCCCATAGATGTGTCTATAGCTATGATTGATCCATTCGCTGTGACTTGTTAAAACTGTCTTAAAAACATTACTTCTTTAGGAAGGAGAACAGATCTTCGTAAGTGACTGAGAATGTCTGGCATAGGCATGCTTCACTCAGGGGGCCCTTCCAGCCACCTGTGTCCCAGCAGCCTCTGCTTTCAGGGCAGCCTTCCAATGATGGCCTGGGAGATCTCAGACACCACCTCCATTCCTGGGGCCCAAGAAACACTGAGTCCCTCTCCCTGGCCTTTCCAGCCCACCCTGGTAGACTGAGTTTTCTCCAGTACAGACAGATGCAGCTGGATGTTTACTGCGGTTCCTCTAAGGCCCTGCAGAGAAGCCCTTTCCATGGCCCAGCAGCCAAGGAACCAAAGCATCCCATGGGCGCAGGAAAAGTGCCCTCAAGAAGTAAGATTTGACCACCATCAAGTTACAGGTTCACTTATAAAAACTGCACACACTTCTGAGTATCCTGTTAAATAATTAAAAGCCCTTTAAAACTTCATTTAACCCAAGAATAGAAGCCTGAGAAGGGCTGAAGATGAGCAAATAGCCAAACACGAACTTCAGGTGGAGCATCGGGGGGACTTGATGGGGAAGTGACCCAACTTCAGGGGAAGTCGACAAGACCACACTGGAGCTGCTCTCCAGAAAGACTGACCAGAGACAGCGCAGAAGCGGATCTACTAGGGAGAAGGGCTGCGGCACCGCCAGGTGACAGGATATGGAACAGAAGAACCAGGCACGAATCAGTAACATGGTGAAATCATCTAAGGGACACAGCTGGCAAGCAGTCAGAGCAGAGAGGAACCCCCTAATGCTATGCCTGTAGGGAGTCTTCCTCCTCACGACCCCAGACAGCCACTCCATTACAGGAGATGATTACAGTGGCCACACTTCAAGCAAGAACCACGAGAACTTGAGTTCAAACCAGCACTTGAGCCCTATCCAGTGATGTGTTGGGCACTGAGTCATGTCCTGAAGATGGAACTCCTGTTTTGAGCTTCTGGTCTACCACAGAAGCACATCATGTGTCTCCTCACTTGCTTGCAAACCTTCGCCCAGAATTTTTGTTCTTGTTCCCTGTGCAGACGAGAGTCCTTGGCTCTCAGTTCTTTGCTGGGGCTCACTGACTCACCGACAGGCTCTGCAAGCGTGCTGCTCGGCTAGACCAAAAATAGGGTGGTGTCTCGGTCCCCAGAGGCAGCAAGACTCTTATTATTCCTGTGGCCAAATGTGATACGGTGATCTGTGTGCCGAGCTGGCGTTGCCAAGGGCTTCTCCACCTTTACACGAAAGATCAAATGGATCTTCTGGGACATTAGACTGTCCTATTTTTTTCTCAGGGTCAAGGTAATGCTGGCCTCATAATGCTGAGTTCAGACCAATTTTTAGGTCTGGAATTGTTCACTGGGTGATCCCTTCTTGGTGGTTTAGTAAAACTCAGCTGTAAAACCTTCAGCGGGTAAATGTGACGGTTGCGACGTTGGTGGGGATGGTGGTGGTGGTCACGGCCCTGGGGGCAGTGGCAGCTGCGGTGCCGATGATGCTGGTGACGACACCAGCAGTGGTCACTTTGCACGGTAACATCCACACCACCTGCTGTCTGGACGGCCTCAGATGTACGGTTTATTTATCCTCAGAATAATCCTACATAGTTGTTACTATTTCACTTTTACAAAGAAAACCAAAAGACCCGAGGAGCTGAGAAACCTGTCTGCAACTGTAACTCTACTAAGCAGTGTGCTCAGGATTTATGTCTGTGCAGCCGCTTGTGACCCAGCTTCTGTTCTAGGAGTAGATGCATCATAATTCTGCCGTGTACACTGCTTCTTTTCCTCGAGTCAGTTTTGATAGTGTTCCTAGAAAATGTACAGTTTCTTCTAGATTTTCAAGTGAAAACATTCTGTGTAATCACCTCTTAAAAAGACTCCATATTTCATTTCTCCTTGTGCTTAATATTTTTTATTAGTGTATGTGAGCAGTGCAAAATAGAAATGTTCATTTTGGGGAGCAGTTGCTCACTGTCAGTCCCTGATGCCCCATCTCTTACTTACTCTAATCCCTCCTCCGTCTCCAAAATTTTGTCTTGTTTTTTTCGTCTCTCTTTCGTGTGACTCATTCATATTTTAGGTTTCTCATATAACAGAAACCATGTGACATTTAACTTTCTTTGTCTGACTTATTTAATTCAATATCTTGTTTTCTTTAGATCAGTCTTTTGAAGTTTCGCATATTCTGTTCTCAAAGATTGAGTTTTGATTCATTATTAAAGACTATACTCTGTTATGCCCCATATTAATTTGATTTCTTTTAATATTAATTTCTTCATTGAAACATTGTGTTCTTTCTTGTCACTTAATGCTAATATTTTCTATTTCATAATAAATGCATTTAAAGACTTAAATATCAGAACTAGTTTAGCCAAACTACATAGCTTTTGATTTATATAGCTACTCATTTTTACTCTTTTCAAAAGGCCCATGCTTTTCATTTCTAATTCCTTTTAATATGAGAATAATTCACAAATGTCACTTTATCTTCTACAACATTATCTTTGGTTGGCCCTTGTCATTTCTAGTTTCATTAGATCTGACCAGAGGTTGACTAGCTTTGATGACTTCTACTTTGACAATTTGTTTTCTTTCTCGGGTATCACAAGTATGCTCTACTTCTATGTCATCTGTATTTTTTAATACACATACACCATATGTATTATAAATATATAATGATTATTGTTACATGCAGTGTAGGTGAGAGCTTTGCTTTATGGCTCCAGCCCTTTTAGCCTCTTTCCATGAATAAGACATTTCTTGTCTATTCACAATTACACAATTTGTTAAGATTTAACCAGTCTTTTTCATCTTGTCTTACAGTATTTGGTAGGAATCACACAGACACCATTTGAGCATAAAGTTTCTCTCTTGGGAAGAAATTTTAAAAATTAATAAATTTGATAGACACTACCTATTTAAATTGTCCATTACATGGTAGTTTTTTGGTAAGATGTAATTTCAAAGAATTTCCAATTGTTTTTAAATTGTGAATATTTTGGGGCTCAGGTAACTTACAAAATTTCATATTTGTCCTGGTTACTCTCTGTAGTGGATTAATTAATGGTGGGTTTGAGTAGGAACACCCAGGTAAACTGAGTCAGCATGGTTCCGGGTGTGGAAGACCCAACATCATAAAAGGAGAACAGGAGGGAAGATTTCGTGCAGCTGATTTCTCAGCTCTGCTCTTGTTGTAGCTCATCTTCCCAAAAGGCTGCTCCTGTCAGCAGGAACTCGGCTCTTCGCTGCCACGGGACAGCTGCTGTTCTCTTCCTCAGCGTTTTTGCCTACAGTGTCGCTTCCTGTCTCCAGGTCAGGTTTCTCGGCCTGGTGGCACAGAGCCTTCACACAGGTAGTGCAGACTTCTTGCCCTTCACCATTGGCCCTTGAGCCTTTCTGGTGCAGATCCTTGGTGTGGGCTTCTGGGAGACATGACGTGGGCTCTCACCTTCCCACTACATGCGTGGAAGATCTCTCACACTCTTCTGCATTTGACTTTTTCAGTGAATATTATAAAATAATCCTAGAAATTATGGGCCCTGTATTAAGTCTATTCTCTTGCAAACCCTGACAACTGCCACGTCTGCGGGATCTATAGAGTGTTATCTTTCTTGCTAATCTTATTAGTTTGGATACTTCACGGTTTCTGTTCTCTCTGTCTCTTTTCTTTCTCCATCCATGCTTATGTCTCCATCTCTCTTTTCTTTTGTAATCAGTCTTGGTAGGTTTTAGGAATCTTTAAGAAATTTTTAAAGAGCACAGTTTGGGCTGTATTAATTTTCTCTGTTCCATGCTTTCTATTTTAGTAATTTCCTTTTATCTTTATGGTTTATTTCCTTCTATTTCTATTTCAGTTCTAATTTGGTCATTTTTTTTAGGCTTCCAGAGTTGAAAGCTTAGACACTTTATCTTAACTTCTTCTTTAATATAAGAAGTTTAAAGTAGTAAATTTTCCTCTCAATTACTACCTTAATTATAACCCACGTGTTTTAATATATTATCTTTTATAATTAAAACATTTAGACAATTTTACCATGGCTTCTAATATAACTCACGCATTATTTCAATACAGATAGTTTAACACTGAAGTATTAGGTAATATTTTAGTCATTATTATATTGTTATTAGTTCCTTATTTGATTTTGGTGTGGTCAAATAGCAGACAGAAATTTTTTAAACATTTATTTCAATCCATTTAAATGTCATGAGGGAACTTCCGGGCCTAGTGTAAGTTGTGTCTGGGTCTACCTCCCACGTCTAGTTTACGGTAATGTGAATCTGGCAGTGGGGTTTAGTGTTCTCGTAGCAGTAATTAGGATATTCATAATTTTTCATGGTTCTTCTAAGTCTTTATTTGAACAGTCATGGTAGAAAAGGGATTTAAGTATCAAATGATGATTATAAAGTTGCCTAATTTTCTTTTTTTCATGAGTTTGATGTTTTATTACTAGGTATAAGCATATTTTATGGTTCTTTGCTTTTGGAGGAACAGACTCATTATTACTTAATAACTTCTTTGCTAGTTCTTGGCTTTGTGTTCAGTTTTCTGATATTAACATGTATAACAGGGGTTTTTTTGGTAATTACTGCTTAGGTCACATATATTTCCACTTTTACTTTCCTCGTTTCTGCCTCTGGCATTTAAGTCAGTGCCTTATAGACAGCACGAGGCTAGGTCACACTTTTATTTGGAGGGTTTATTCCTTTTACATTTAATATACTTGAATTTAATCTCATTTTCTCAGTATTATTTCTTGTCCCTCTGTTTTTGTATGTATCGTGTATTCAATTATTTTTGTTGCTATTATTGTAAATATACCATCTTATCATTTATTTCCCTATTTTCTTTTGTTTTTGGGGTCCTCTTAATTGCTATTTTTCATTAACTGCATATCTTTATAGTATTTAAAAATTTCCTCTCTTGGTTTTTTAGCTATACAACTCTCATCATATGCCATTTTCTTTATAGCTTTCATGTTTGCAGTTTGTGGAGCACCTTGTCTTTGCAGGGTGTCCACAAGTGTGTCACTAAGTGTTCTAGAAGTCTATTTTAAACTCAGTTCCTTTCACCTCCTACAGACTCTACTCTTCTTTGGAAGTAGTTTTGGCTAAGTTTGGTCAGTGAAAGTCCTGATGGGAGACCGGAGGGCAGGAGAAGCAAAAGGTTGATATATTTCCTCTTGGTCTCCACCTACCCACCCGGCCTCCCAAGTGAGACCTTGGCTGGAGAAGGATCTTGCTGTGGCCCTCTCCTCTCCTCACCTACTGACCCTCTTCTTCGTTCAGTGGTTAGGTTCAGTTGGTTCAGTTGCTGTAAGGCAAACGAAATAAGAACACCTCGGCTCACGAGTGCTTCTGTTTACAAATAATTGGGTTCATGAACAGAACCATTTGGCAAACTTCTGCTTCCTTTTGAGAACTCTGCACTGGGGTGACACCCATGACTGTGGCCACCTTCCCTGTATGAACAGGAACATAGCCATCTTCCCAGAATCATGGAAGGAATTAAGTTTGTGAACCAAAGAACCATGGTACAGGTGGACAGGTGCTGGCCTTTTTTTTTTGAGACAAGGACCCGCCTTGTAGTTCAGGCTGGCCCTGAGCTCACTATGCAGGCCAGGCAAGCCTCGAGCTCAGCAATCCTCTTGCCTCTGCCTCCCGAGTGCTGGGATCTCAGGCATGAGCTACCACTCCCGGCGCTGGCATTGTTGATCTCTAGTTTTCAAGGCTGTGTCCAGCTACGTTATCTTTTTTCTGAAAAACGGTAGCAGGCCTTTCTGATGGTCTGGTACTCTTGCCTTTTCTAAAGTCCCCGATCCCTCTCAGACATGCATCTGAACGGGTCTCAGTTTAGTGGAGAAGACAGCATCTTCCGAAAGGCCCTGGAGCCTGGGCTTCTGCTCCCAGCACCTGCACCCTGCTCCCCACAGACCAAGGAGTAGCAGCAGATTCCACCTCTGACTGACTCTTGGCTGCTTTCCTGTTCCCTGTGCAGCTTCTGCACTTCCTCTAATTTTGTAAACACTTCTGTACTAAACTACTATGGAAATACCAGAGTCAACACAATGCCAGACTCAGTTCATAATCCTGTTGTGTGATCCTCATCCATGAACCAGATGCATTTCTTTCTCAGATACTATTACTCACTAGTGCTTAGAAAAGGAGGGACTTAGGGAAGAACTGCAGTCACTTCTCTAATTTTCTCCCCCTTTCTTTTGAAGAAAGCAAAAGCATTCATGTTTTATCAAAGAAGAATGTTTTATGAGAAAGCAACTACATGTTCCCTGTGTATGTCACATTTGAATTGTGTTATGAATGGGTGAGTGATTTTGGAATCATGTGGATTTTGAATTACACATTTACCAAAAATTTCAGGATCCACTGTGAGTCACTCTACTTCAAATCATATGATCTGTAAATCAGGATTTAAAGAATGGATGTGTCCATTATAAGTTGTGCAGGCCCTGGGCCAGTGATGATGAATCTTTTAGAGATGAGAGCCTTAACTGCAATGCAAAACTCATTTATTTAGTGCAAAGCACTAACATTGCAATTAAACCTGAATGCTGAGGCTTTAGTTTAGAAAAAGAATAGTGCATGCATTAACAACTTCTCAAAGTTTTTTTCTCAAAAAGAAAACAACACACACGCCTTAGACTCACCACCAATGCCTGAGGCCCTTGTTTTCTCCTTCCCGTCCATACTATACTGCTGGATACAGTGAAGAGATCCCAGGAGGGCTGATATATTTTTCTGGGTGTATTAGAAATCCAATACTCTGTCTTTTATGTCAGAATCTATTACATGGTAGGGCTAAGAAAGGGAAACAGTGCTACTCGTATCATCTGTCTTTGCTTTGGCTGGATGCAAGACTGATACGTATTTAGCAGAAATGAAGAGTTTTTGAAGTGTGCTATGACACAACTAGGTAGTTCAAGAAGATATAGAAAATACGACTGGTTCTGTCTACCAAAAGGAAAGAGATTGACTTCATAATTGAAAGATACAACACTATTTGCCAAGAGAAATGCCTTGCCTGATAGCCTCACTGGTGAATTCTCCCTTTTGAAGAATACTAATTTTTAAAAAATGCTCTTAGGAAACAGAAGATGGAAAAACAGTTTTTCTCACTCTATGAGGGCAATGTCACCCTGACAGCACTTCCAGACAAAACTGTTCACAAAACAAAACCATTTTCTCTTAGGAGAAATTCAGTCTCTTACGGGCTGACGGGTGTCCCCCAAAATCTTTAACAAAATATTAGCCAACCAAGTTCAGCCACACATAAAAAATGTTAATATGCTACATCGATGTGATATTTGTCCAAGAAATCCAAGGTTAGTTTAATATCTGAAAATCAATCTGTGTAATATAGTTTATTAAAGTATAGGAGAAAACAACCTATAATCTCGATAGCTGCAGAAAATGCATGACAACATCCAACACTATTTCAGGTCAAATAAAATGGAGTTTCCTTATTTTGATAAAGGATCTATATGAAAAATTTACAGGTAACAGTTAAGAGTGAATGGTGAACATTTTTCTGCTGAGATCATAAGTAAAAAAAGGTGGGTGCTGTGTTTTCTTCTATTCAGCACTGCACAAGAGGTTTAAACTAGAGAAATAAAAGACATCAGATGGGAAAGGAAGAAGCGAAATTAACCTTATTTGTTGGTGATAGCAACTTCAGTGTAGGAAAGTACTAGGCCTGAGAAGCGACCCAGAGAGGCTGTCTCCAATATACTCAGTCTGACATGGTTCAGTGTGGAGCCCCAGCTGGGCTGACATTCTTGCTCAGACGGGTATGCCTCTCTGCCAAGCTGTGATGGCCTGAACACGTGTGTCTCCCACATTCTCACATTATTTCCCTGCTAAGAAGAATTAAAAGAACCATATCATAGAGACATATGTGCTCCTATGTTCACAGCAACTCAGTTTGTGATAGCCCAATCTTGGAAACAACCCAGATGCCCATCAACTGGAGACTGGATAAAGAAGATATAGTTTTAAAAAATGGAGTATTACTCTGCCATAAAGAATGATAGGTTTGAGCCATCTGTATTCAAATGGATGTAACTTGAGGACACACTAATAAGTGAAATAAATAGGTCACAGATATGTAAATACCATATCTTTTCTCTGGTATGAGAATCGGTAGATGTAAATGAGTTCTACATTACAGGATAGATTTTGTGAGACAGGAAATATTCAAAGGGAAATGGGTAGGGGAACGTAATGAAGGGAAAGAATAAATATGGTTTAAAACAAAGAAAATGAAAGCATATGTACATAGGGGTTAGGGGGTTGCATGGTGGGTAGGGATATGGGTAAAAACGAGAATTAACTCATGTCATATACTGGTATAAATTTCCCAATGTTGAATATGATTGTGAGCTATATATAAAATATACCAATAAAGAATTCAAATTTTAAAAATTAAAACAAAACAAAACAAAACCCCCTAATCACCAGGGCGATGACATTTGGAAGCCAGGCCTTTGGGAAGTGACTGGGTTGCGAGGACGGAGCCTCAGAACGGGATCAGTGCTTCCTACGCTCTGGGCAGGAGGTTGGCCGACTCCTCCACCAGTGAGGACACCAGGGGTCATGGTAGGCAGGGCCTGCACGGACAGCCTCCCACCCCACCCACCGCTGCTGGCAGCCTGGCCTCAGCCTTGGCCTCTGGAACAGTTTGTGGTGCTTTACTACCCGGCGCACCAGGACACCAGCAGCCCCAGTGGGCTAGGACCCAGGGAACAAGCAACGCCATGAGGCGAGGGGCCGAGGGGGAGCTCAGGGGTGCCGCGCCTGCCCAGCCACTACGAGATCCTGAGTTTGCTCCCCACTGGTGGAACAAACAAACAAACAAACCACAAGGCAAAGTAATTTGGTCAAAAGCTCTTAATCACCCTCATTTATCCTTCCTGTTCTAACAAATAGCATTCAGGCCCATTAAGCATACAAGACGTTTGTGTAACTTAATCAATTTTAATTAACATTCTGATTGCAACATTGTCTCTTTTAATTACACAAGCATAATTTACTTACATACTTAATGAAAAGCCAATTGAACTCTTCTCCATCTCGAGCAAGGAAAATGACAACTTCTAGTGGTATTTTTTTTTTCTTTTTTTTTGAGACAGGGTCTCGTTTTGAGTCCAGGCTGGCCCTGAGCTCACTATGTAGCCCAGGCAAGCGTTGAACTCAGCAATCCTCCTGTCTCTGCCTCCCGAGTGCTGGGATGACAGGCGTGAGCCACCACGCCCAGCACTGTGGTATGTGGTATTGACTACTGGTGGGCATGAGTCACCATGCCCAGCATTGTATGTTGTTACCGGGGATCGAACTCAGGACCTTGGAGCTTGTGAGGCAGGTGGCAGAACCACTGAGCTAAATCTCTGGCCCTCTAGTGGTAATATTTGATGTTAGCACTCTAATTTATTGTCAAGTGTGTGCAAAAGGCTAACTTGAGACAGGCCCTTTTCCTTGTCTGAGTTTTTGCCTTTATTGTGGAAGGGTGGCACAAGGAGGAAATTGTTTTGCTTGAAAATACCAGCAGATATACCTCTCCACCGGCACCTAAAACACATCCTCATTACAAACCATTGCTACAAGGAAATAATACTATTTTTTTTTTTTTTTTTGGTGGTACCGGGGATTGAACTCGGGTCCTTGTGCTTCCAAAGTAGGCGTGGTACCACTTGAGCTAAATCCCCAGTCCAGAAATAATACTTTTTTCCAAAGTTATATTTAGGATAATAACAAGATGCCCTCTCCTCACTGCCCTCATTCCTCCTGAAAGAAAGACTCCTATCAGTTCTCTGTTTACATCTGTTGCATGGGATTCTGCAAAATAGCGAGGACTAAGCCAAGATAACTTTTAATTATTCTACAATAAAATAATAAAAAATTTTCTTTTCCAAAGGTCAACTTCAAAATGAAAGAGAAGTCAGTAACATACGTTTTTTTAAAAAGCAAACATTTCAAAAGAGGATAGGGCATTTAAATACTGTTGACATTGCAAGGTACCTTCCTCTGACCTTCACGGTGTTTTGGCCAGTGTAGGTCCTCGGAAGTTGGAAAGAGGAACAGGCTTCTCTCTGGATGGCCAGGCACTGTCCCTCCACAGTGACCAGGGCTGGGACTCGAGTTCTGGATGTATCTTCGTGCCTGGAAGAGTCCCACAGTCTTCTTTCCTCTTCTTATTTCTAGGTGAGCTCATCATCCAGCTTGTGGATTTAAATTCTACCTAAATGCTGAATTTTCCAGATCATACCCCCAGCCAACTTCTCTCATACACCTGGGCTCACTTGTTCCCTCTGTCCGTGAATCTGTGTGACACTCACATGTCCATCTTTGATGACTACAGTGGATCCCTGGAGCCCACATTTCTCTCCAGTCATTGCTTCTTCGAGATTCTTTCTTGCTGTAGGTGGCTACCACTTTTTCAGTAACTCAAATTAAAACAAATGTTCAAAATTCACCAAACTTCACTTTCTTGTACTTGTCATATTCAACCCAGTGTCAAGAACTTTCAACATCGCTGTTCATAATAATGCCCAGAACTGGGCTGCTTTTATCACCTCAGGACCCCCACTGTGCTAATCATCCTGTCTTGAATGCTCTTCTTATTTCTTCTGTGATGTGCCAGCATAAGAAGAATATTCTTAAGCATAGCCAGGTCATGATTTCTGCTTGGAATTTTTCATGTCTTCCAACAACACTCAGCAAGAAATCTACCATTTGTACAGTGTCCCACAAGGGACAATTTAATCTGCGCTTCATGGTGCTCATCCAACTCACTGTCCACCACTCTTCCCTAGCTCACTCCGCTGTGCACCTGACCACACACTCAGCTGCCCACGCCAGCGAAGCAGCTCTAGTTACTCTTCATCCTCAGTGGTTAGCAGAACACGCCCACTTCTAATGACTATGAATGACAGCACTACCATTAGACTATTTTTTTTCTTTTTGAGATGACAAATATAGAAGCACTTGTTTTGCAATGAGTATTAAATTGCTGAGTATTGAGATGAGTACTGAAACTAGCATTAGAAAAACAAAGTAGAAATAATAGTTTTAAAAGATATTTAACATTGTCATCTACCTGTTAATTTGGGGAGGGGGGAAATGTTATTAGTAGCTGAACCAGGGCTACTGAAAAACACGACATGTAACTAAACTTTATCTGAAAACAACCACCCTTATTTACAGAATTTCCCCATGTCTAGTTAAATATAACCATTCAATTTGGCAGGTAATATGAAAGAAACTAGTAAAACATGCTTAGACATCTTTCGTCTTTGAAGCTAGCTGATGTTTTTAATAAAATTATACAACAAGAAAGACAGTGAAAAATGGCTCCATAAGGAGGAGCTAATTAATAATTCAATTATACCTATTTAAATCCTGAGAATACAACCAGATTCAGAAGCTATATATGGGCTGAATAAGATTGTCAGGATAGCCGGGCATGGTGGCTCACGCCTGTCATCCCAGCACTCGGGAGGCAGAGACAGGAAGATTGCTAAATTCGAGGCTTGCCTGGGCTACATAGTGAGCTCAGGGCCAGCCAGAACTACAAAGCGAGACCCTGTCTCAAAAAAAAAAAAAAAAAAAAAAAAAAGATTGTCAGGATATTTCAGGAGAATAGCTCCCTTTTCTGCTTCTTTCCAAGGAAAAACTCCTATTATTCATTAATTCAATCAATCATTGCTTTCTCTTTCAGGAAAAGCATGAGACTTACCCTCGGGGTAAGTTAACTACCCTGACTTTCACCGTCACACAGTGTACATGCATGTTAAAACATCATGCCGTGTCTTATAAACATGTGCAGCCACCATTTAGCATTTAAAATACACAAAAACAATCACACACACCCACACACACACATACAGACACATCAAGAGACAGTTCACTGAAGAGATAATAAACAAAACAGCATAATTTAACAAGTTAGAAGATACATCAGTGTATCTGATGTATCTTCTGAAGGGTACATCAGTGAAGTGAGAAGCACCATAATTCTAATACAAATACTTCATAAAATGATAGTTATTCAAATAGATGATATAAGAAAAACAGAGAAGTTATGGGCACACAGAGGCTATTTAAAAGCAGAATGGTGAGCAGCGCCGATGCCATAGGGACCAGGAAGAACCAAGCTGATCCGTGCTGTAGGCCCTAAATTTAATATCTACCCCGGTTAGATGATGCTTTTGGGCATTTAAATGATCAATAATTGGAACTGAGCTTTTGAGTGAAGTCAGGAGCCATGAAGTGTTTCACACACACACACACATACACACACACACACACACACACACAAAACCCAGCCTGGTAGTTTCCAGGGATGATAACTAGCTGAATAGAAAAAAAATCATCATGAAATATTGATCCTCAATCCTCCTTCATGCCAGAGAATTGAGCAAAATTCACTTGCCCCATTTGATTCATGAATCTCCACCTAAAGTTTAAACGAAGTTTTGGACTTGAACTGGTGAATATCACAGGCACTTGTTGATGAAAACTGTCCTGTCACACTATACATGAGGTCACTATAGGCCAAGGTACTTGCTACTGATGCGCTCAATCAAAATTATAGGAGACTCTCACAAGCACGAGAGAATCAGTGGATCAGATGGCACAACTCAACTACTGATGAACTACCAGAGTTGGAGTATATTTTCATATAATTTATTTAAAATCAGAAAACAACAGAAAATGAAATGCATTATCCACAGGAAAAACATATATTTATGTATTAAAAAGTTGAGTTCAGAAATGAAGTAAAACAGAAGCATTAAATCTGCTGGAAGATAGAGTAAGTAGAACTCTCAACGACACTGGTGAACAAAACCCTGATCGCAGGAATTATCACAAAGAATCTACAACTGGGATCTCATCTTTTTAAAATGCTTTTTCACAAAAGAAATCACCAGTAGAGTGAAGGTACAACCCACTGTATGGGAAAACGTTTTTGCTAGCTATTCCTCAGACAAAGGACTGCTCTCCGGAATAGATGAAAAACTAAATAAAAATCAGACCCCTCAAATTTAAAGACCCAATCCAAATACGGGCACCTGAGATGAACAGACATATCTCAGATGAAGAAGTAAAATCAACAAACTGAAGAAATGTTCACCATTACCGGTCATTCAAGAGATGCAGATTAAAACAATGCTGAAAGTCCATCTCTACAATTGGCTGCTATCACGACACCAACCAATAACAAACGCTGGAGGAGCTGTGGGGAGAAAGGAAGTGTAGACTGGGCAGCCACTGTGAAGATCAGTGTGGACATTGCTCAAAAACTAAAACCAGAGGTTCCATTTGGCCCAGCTTTTCCTTTTCTTATCTTCCCAAAAGAATTAAAAGCATTAAACCACAGCCATACATGTGCATCCATGTTTATAGAGGTAGAGTCTGTACTAGCTAAATCTTGGAAGCAGTCAAAATGCCCGTCAACTAATGAATGGATAAAGAACATTTGGTTTTTTAATACAATGAGCACTACTTTGCCAGACAGAAGGATAAGACTGAGACATTTCCAGGTAACCAGATGCACCTCGATGCTATATTCTTTTTTTTTTTTTTTTTGAAACAGGGTCTCACTTTATAGTTCAGGCTGGTGCTCAGCTCACTGTGTAGCCCAGGCAAGCCTCGAACTCGGCACTCTTCCTGTCTCTGCCTCCCAAGTGCTGGGGTTACAGACATGAGCCACCACACCCGGCTTGATGCTATATTCTTAAGTGAAATAAACTGAACACATTTTTAAAGGCCACATTGCTTTGGTAGTGTGGAAAACTGAAAGCAGAAATAAGGACTAAAATGTACAAAAGATACTGAGAATTGGGAGGATAATGTTCAAATGAGAAGAGAACAAGACGGGGGTGGGGGAGTGGAAAGGAGGGACAAGAAAAAATAGAGAATAAATAGAAGGAAAAAATGGAAGCACAGCTTATGTAAATAAACTGGGCAACAGAGCGTGAAGGAGAGAATGAGCAAAAAAGAAGCAAGATTTACCATGTACAGGGAATGAATGTGATCGTTATATACACATATCTCAAATGTACCAATGAACATTTTACTTCAAAAAAATTAAGACGGATGTTTGAAAGAAGGGGAAGGGAGTGGGAAAAAAGAAGCAGCAAGATGTATCGTGTAGTTATACATTCCCTATGATGAATGCTCTCCTCATATATAACCAAAGTACACCAATAAGTTTATGATCATTAAAATAAAAAATGATAAATATTTAAGAACATTTATTTTATAAAGAATTATAAGTTTATATGGATCAAACACAAAGAAATAATGGGTTAAGGATAACATACATTTTACATAAAGAAGAGCTATAAAATGCTGAATGAAAAAAGTTGAAAATTGAAAATAAAAATGAAAATAATTAAATCTGTAGAAAAGAAAACCAGGCCTATTAAAATTATAAATTCAAATGGATGAGGAATTTACTTGAATGCAGCACAAATAAATAAGTTAAAAACTTAGAGAAAAAAATGAGAAGCCCTGTAGCAGGGACTTTAAAAGATTATCCACTGATAATAAGAACTCCAAGAGGAAAGAATGCAGGAAATAAAGGGGAAGAAACACATGAAACAGCAAAGGTAGAGAATGTTTAAGAGATGGACGCAGAAGAATTCACAGACTGAGAATCACACCTGTCGCTCAGGTATCCGAGAGCAGAGGCATTACCTCAGGACAACCGTGCGCACTGCCAACTGCGAAGGCGCCCAGAGAGGAGAGCTGCGTATCTCCAAGGCTGCAGAAGATTGAAAGAGGACATTCCGCTTCCCAGAAGGAAGTAGAATGTAAGGAATGCTGTCACCAGAATGCCAAGGGACAGTAGAGTTAACCTGTGATTTTATACCCAGTTAAACTACGTTTGAAGGCAAATGTAAAATAAAGCAGATATAGTGAGAGTAATGAGTATGGGTATGTGTGCATGTGTGTGTGTCTGATCGATAAAAGAACAAAAGAATAAAATAACTGCTTTTTTAGAAGTCAGGAAAGAGGGTGAAAGGACCAAAGAAAAAGAAATATAAGATGGCAGGAGTAAGTCCACACTCAGCAGTTTAAAAAAAATGAACACATTGGGAATAATGTTATACGAATATAAGGAAGATACCAACTGATTAAATAAATAAAAACAGATGTTGTTAAGGGAAGTGCAGCTAAATAGAAAGAGCCCTAAGAGCAAGCAGCCTGTTTACAGGAGGGAGACACCGGTGGGCGTTTTGGTCAAGTGTGCGTGACGGGCAGATGCATCATTACTGCGTTAACTCTCTGCACTTTTCTGTACCTCTGAACTATTTCACAGAGAAATCGCTTAAAAAGAAAGTGAAAGGAGAAATGACATGAAAGAAAGGCGAAGGCAGAAAGGTAACACAGCCTGAGCTTTGAGACGGAGCCCCGTAGCGAGCCCCGGTGAGGGGAGACCCGTCTCCTCCAGCTTCTGGCTTCAGCACCAATGAGAAATACGGACCACGTGACTTTCTTGAAGCTCAAAGCCTGGTTTGTGGTTCAGAAGGAACAGATTTGTGGGTGACAAGGCACAAGCCCGTGGGTCTCACAGGTGTCACGACCGAAGAGAGACAAGAGAATTGGAGCCAGAAAAGCAAGGCCAGAACACAGTGGGTTTCTCAAAAGCAAAATTCCATGAAATTACTTTCTTGAATAATTTTCCCGAAGTTCTTTGTTCTGTCATCTTCTAAAACGTCCTCATGACTCTCCCTCTCCTAGTTCCTTCCAGTGCGTCCCAGGCCCTGGGCCGCTGGTGGTGCAGGCAACACGGAGCACTGCGATGAACAGGGAGCACTCATCCAACCTGGGGTCATCAGGACCCACCCCCTGGGGCTTTCTCTCTCACCAGTGCAACCCAGGGAAACCCGTCGCTCCCCAGGCCTGGTATACTGAGCTGATGTCTCTTCTGTGCCACAGGGTGTGGGCCCGACACTGAAAAGGGGCTTAATTTCTTGATATTTGCTAGAAGAGGAAATCAATCAGTTGACAATGGGAAAATTCAGTGAAGATTTTTCTAAGTCTGGAAAAACCCCTCTGGGCCATGTATTCCAAAGCTTACATATGAAGCAAGGAGAAAAATCTAATGGGAACTTCTCCCCCCAAAAATGAACCAGAGAACTAAGGAACTGTACATGTTCCAGGGCAAGGAATAGCTCTTGCTTTCTCATTCTATGCACGCACGGTGCTGGCTCGGTGCCCAAGTAAAATCCTTCGGAGGAAAGAGGCAGAAGGCTCGGCGCTCTTCCCAGTTTGCTGAGCGCCTCCGTGAGACACGACACGACCCGAGCTAAGCGGCTCCTCGGCACACAGGCTGGCTGTTCCCGGGCGCTGGGCCCACGGCAGAGTCCCCTGCCCTGAGAGCTGCGGCCCTGGCAAGAGCAAATCGGTTCCAGCGAGGGAGGGAAGACCTTTAGAAAACTTTCTTTTCTACATCTTCAATTACTGTAGAAAAGACAAGAGTTTTGTTTTGTTTTTCTTTTCATAGGTTGTAAAATGAGAATCAGCGCTTGTACTGCTCTCATTAAAACAGTGGAAGAGAACGGCTCATTCAGAAATCACGGCGACTAGATTTTCCCCGGGACACGCAGTCAGAAGGGCACCGCTCCGAAACGCGAGACGCAGCTCAGTGGGGTTCTCCCCTCTGTACCCCCAGCGCCTCCGGGAGCAGCGAGCTGGTCCCTGGCCAAAGGCGACAGCAGAGGAGAGGGAGGATCTGAAGTAGAGGGAGGAAGCAGGGCGCGACGTGCCTGTCTACCATCCTGGCACTCCGAAGTCTGTCGCAGGAGGCCTGCAAGTTCAAGTCCAGCCTGGCCAACCTGGAGACTTAGCAAGGTCCTGGCGCAACATAACAAACAGAAAAGGGCCAGTGCAGAGACCCTGCGTTCGACCTCCAGCCTAAAACTAAGCAAGAACGATAAACAGCCACGACCTAGGGAAGGAGGTGGCACTCACAGAAGGGAAAAACACATGGGCAACTGGGTGAAGTGTGCCCCAGGCAGGCTCTGCCCTCCCAGGAGATGCCATGTCACCTGGCCACTGTCTTCTGCAGAGATAAAGTTTACCAGGTCACATTTCTCAGACTGCATATCAAAGTAAAACGGTCAAGTTTATCTCGCACGGATAAAGAAAATGTGGAATCGGAACACAACGCAAATAAAGATGAGCGCATTGGAGCCATTGGTAGGAAAATGGACGTACCTTGAATCCATGACGTAAAGTGAAATAGATCTGACACACAAGTTTGTATATGGAATGGCTTCTCTAGAGTGAGAAACCCAAATTAAAAATAAAAGACAGACAACAGGAAACAGGAAGTAGATCTTTGCACATGGGAAGAGGATGAAGAGATGGGGTAAGGGAAGGCAGAGCGGACATAAAAAGAATTGTTATTTACCTGCACCAGCTACACCTAATGATGTCTTCATTATGGATTGCAAACTAATAAATAATTTGCAAAGCCCTACGAAGTGAATTAATATGTCTGTGTCGAACCCTCGATATTATTACAATTGAGCATGACCCAGGGTGCCACTGAGCTCCTGCCTCCACAGAGACGCGGCAAGCCCCGGGTTCCTCCGGGGGTGCCCGGAGACCCTCCCAGCGGCCACTACTTACTTGGGCAACACGAGGATCTGCACGATGAAGATGCAGAAAAAGATGAGGCAGGCACACGTCACATAGTACTTGAATGCTGGCAGCGCGGTGGCCCGGTACTGAAAGGAGAAAGGAAACTGGAGTGATGGTTCTGGAAGGCTGGCACCAGCGAGTGCCAGCTGCCGGCC
Organism: Thryonomys swinderianus; assembly: GCA_004025085.1. Lineage (NCBI taxonomy): Eukaryota > Metazoa > Chordata > Mammalia > Rodentia > Thryonomyidae > Thryonomys > Thryonomys swinderianus. The sequence continues at coordinate 38,892 of PVIC010006781.1, forward strand.
CAGAGATGCCTGCGAGACAGTGCAGGAAACAGCCGGACAGAGCCTCGCTCCACGTGACGCTGCCCCACTGCCAGGACCGCCTGCCCTGTGCGTCATCCAGAAACTCACACAAGCCTCTGTCCCTGTCCGGTCACGGATGACAGGAATGCAGGCGGGGTGCGTGAGGGACAGTCGGGGAGCCACAGCTGGGAAGGCAGCCGGGACCCTCGTGATACAGACCGAATGTGGAGCCTAACTGCGAAGCTAGTGCCTCCCCAAGGGCGGCTCAGTGTGGCCCTGAGCGAGGGGATTCTGCACCAGCCCGCTGACACCTCCTCAGGGCCCTGTCCCTTTGGGCTCACTGCCTGGGGACAGGCCGCTCCCTCAGCCACGGAAAGCACACGCATCTCCTAGCTTCTGTGGCTGCAGGCTGGGCCTCCAGTCGGCCTCTTGAGGCGTCTCTCCCCATCCATCTGGTCTACCCTTCCCACAAGCCCGAAAGGCAGGTTCAAGCCGGGCAGACAGATGCTGGATTAAGCCTCAATGCTCTCTAAGATCGGCCCCCCAGGAGGGCCGATCTGTAAACATGTACACATGGGGATTGGAAGAAAAACTATCTTAAAATGATGATTACTTTCTCTTTTCCTTTCTTTCTGGAGAATGCTGTGATTTAATAATCAGGATAATGTACATGCTGATGAAAAAGCTCTATAAGCATAATTGCTGACATGTGATTACAGCCTATGCAGTCAATTACACTCTGATCATTTAACTTCTTCAGGGCTTTGTGCAGAGATGTGAGTTGCAATTTCACTTTGGTACTCTTCACGGAAGTAGACCCCACAGAGGAGCAAGTAATAGACAATAAGGAGTCGTTCGTGTGTGTGTCATGATCTCTTCAGAGTGAGCTGTGCCATGAGGACATATTTATCAAGCATCAGATCGGCAAGGCCTCTGCAGTTATATCTCCCTTGCTTAGAAGCAGAGAATTTCTCTTGCTCACCAGCAAAAGGGAAAGTTTGCGTGGAGCTGTATAATCTGACACTGATGGGGTTTGAAAATATTTCTGACGTGTAATTAATTTTATTCAACATTCATAAAATATGAACTCAACAGAATTTTACTACCAGTGATGCAAATGGTGCCCTTAATACAATTGTTTTTGTTCGAACTAAGCTTGTAACTAAATGGATGAATAATGGAAATTTCCTCTAAATCTTGTTCTTTTTCTAGATCAACAGGAAAAAAAAAAAGGCAAAGGAAGTAAAGATAATTTAGAAAATGGATTTCCTTCCGGCCATAGTTACTTAATTCATTTAAATGAATCTATATTGAACTGACATATAAAAGCCAAAGATCTGCTTTTATTTGTGCCTGAAATAGCTCTTACTTGGAGACACTTAATGTGAAATTACGTAGACGCTACAAACTCTGAAAGTTTGCATTGTCAAATTATTCTGAACAGGTGTTGAATGTAAAACTCATAGTTTTGTCAAAATATTAAAGCAATTTGCATGGAGACATTGTAAGTTTACGCAGAAGGATTCTGTTTTTGTTTAAAGTCTTTCCTGACAAAATTTCCCATGGAGAGAGCCAGACATCAGGACCTGTCCTTTTCTTTCCCCTCTGCCTTTCAGACACGGTGCTGACCTGCTCACAGCCATGTTCTGAGAGCCAGGAGGGGCCAAGAAATATCCCCCAGATGCCGCAAGAATCACCGAAAAAGCCAGAGAGAGTTTTGATACACTTTCTGTCAGCTTAAACGTCGCAAGTAAAAAGCAGGAGCCTGATTCCATGACAGTTCAAAACAACCATTTTAGAAGAACTGATGGATGGCGACAAAAGAGAAAAACCAGCTTACTTCTTTCTCTAGAATTTTGTTATAGAAAAGCAGTGAGATTCTCTGAATGTCTTCAGACTTGAGCCATTGCCTGGAAATAAAAAAGACAGATATCAAAATCCAAAGCTCCAACCAAACATCTGGAACTACTTTTTATAGCACGACGTGGATTCTTCTTTTTTGATTGTAAGTCATCTCAAGCTAAGAATTTTTAAAAACATAAGGTCAACTTATTGGTTATGGATTCCAGAGGCTGTTGGCATGATCTACAAGTACGTTTGTATTTGGAATCACAGGCCTGTCTTCCTGGAAAGGCCACTTTTCAGGGGAACTGTCCCATCAAAGTGAAACTCAAGTTATCCAAATAAAACAACTGGGGAGGAGAAAGATTCAGCAGAAGGACTCAGGCACATAGTCCCGTGGTAACTCCATCCATCCCTGGAAGGGTTTGGTTTCTAAAGAGACTCCTGCTCTCCCCTTAGAGAAGCAACTCTTCACATGGCATTGGAATGATGAAAAAGCTTCACCACACTCGCTGAAATACTTTTGCTGTCATTTCTGATGTCATTTCTGATGTCAGGTTGAATGCAGTTTTCTGAAACCTGCTAAGATTACTAATATAGTGAGCCACTGGTCTGTTGATGTTAGAAGGTTTGTGGATGAAAACACAAAAATCACACGCGTAAGTACGTATGGATTTCTGTGATGTTGAAAGATAAATGAAAATTATAGGGAAGCATACAGTGTACACATTGGTCAACTTGCAGAAGTCTGTCTTAAGACAACAGAGTTGTAAATAGAGCAAGAGTGTAAGGAGGAGCCTGCATTAGGATGCTGTATGTAATCACATGCTGAACAAGCCACCCGTGTGCGGCCATGGATGCTGTGCCTATGAGGCCTGACATAGCTGCACAGAATAAAGACTCAATTTGCAAGGTCGGATGCAGAGAAATGGAAATATACCTTCTTATATTCATAAATGGGAGAATATAAGAAAAACTACAAATCTAGGCACAAAGGAAGGTAACAAAACACCACCAGCTGCTGAGCTTAGCAGTCACTGCAGGACTGTACTTCTGTCTTCCTTAAATAAAACTTTTCTAATTTAAAAATATAATAACCTCAACTATATATGCATATATATGTTTATGTCCATTTGTATGTACAACCACATCTATAGAATGACTTCATATATATCACACTACTGATATAGATATATAATATCTATCTATATATAATATATATGTATATATCTATATATATGGACTGAGAGAGAGAGATAGACTATACTAGACTATCAGAAAGATAACGATGCTCTACAAAATTTCCAAAAAATGCTATACCTATTCAAACAATTAACTCACATGCATTTTCTGATGTGGTAATTTTCCAATCGGCTTGTCACACTGTATTTCTGTGGATATTGATGCCCAAAAGTGTTCCAGGGAGATAAAGGATTTAAGGCCTTAGAGGACCCAGGAAAAACAGAAGTGAAATGCTCGCAGCAGATTCGCCACCTGCAGGGACAGCCACTCCCTGATTCCGGACTGAATCACACACATATATCACGGGGAAGACGGTCAACCCGGAAGACCAGGCCAGCACTGGGGACGCTCTAGGCCTCTGTAGCGCCCCCAACAGGCAGCTCAAACAAGCTCACAGCCAGACATGCATCCCAGGCAGTGTGACCATGAGGAGACTCAGCAGTGGTCCGGGAATTCTAAACAAGGCAGGGAGATCCATAATGGATTCTAAAATAGTGAGATCAATAAAAACAATATTTGATTCAAGGTCATAAGCTTTGAATACCAGGGAATATAAAAGTTTTGCTATTCTTAGTATACCAGCTGCGGAACTATGCTGTTATTATCTTTTATGAGATTAGCCAAAGAATTGAAGAGTGATTAATATTAAATGGTCCAGAAAACAAAATTTAAACAAAATTTTAACTGTACTTACTTCTAGAACTGTATATTTATTAAAATATGAATAATGTTCACAGGTATCTTACGAAAAACAATTCTTTTATTTATGGAGGAAGAAAAATGTAATTTAAGAATGCTCCACAATAACATAAACTTAGAAACAAAAATGAGTAAATTTTATCTAGTGGAAGTAAAACCAGCCCCTACGTTATTAGCAGGCCACTGCTCCCCACCCTAGGTTTGCAGAGGACAGAAGTTCTCAGGCAGGACTGGTGCTCTGGGGCCCCCAGAGCCTAACACAAAGCCTCACGAGTGGGAGCCGGGAAGTGACTGAATTGCCACCAGGGCAAACCCCCTTCTCACAGCAAGGCCAGTTCTGTGTTCTCTCGTGGGAAGCAGAAAGCCATGGGTGGGATTCTCACCTCAGGACTGAGGAATATTATATGCTTTCTAAACACCCACCGACTTAATCGTCTTTGTAAGTTCTCTGAAGAGGCCCGAGTTCTCACTACTGATGGGTGAAGACTTTAGAGACTTAATTATGTGGTTTGGTAAAATGAATAGGAAAGATCTGCGTGGGCTGATAAGGTCAAATATTATTGTTGGCGATCGCAACTAAAAAGATGAGAGGAGAAAGCAAGGGGGAAGGCTGGAGGAAATATGGAGCAGAAACATACGTGCTTTCTTCATGGCCGCCTGGTGTTCCCCAGCCCCTGTGCTCCGGGGCATGAACATTTCACCCTGTCCCGCACTATTTTATAAGTGACTCCTCATTAATTCACTTTACACTATTATTATAATTATTTGTTGCTGGGCCAAAGCCAGATAAGGGGGATTTTAAATAAGATTCAGACAGGAGGCGAAGGACAATCGTACGCCCACAGTGGTCTCAAGAACCAATCCGGAGTATAATATAAAAGTGCGTGCTCTGTGGCAAGGGCAACACGGCCCAGAGAGGGCTGCTGCCCCCACGGGCGCGTGTCTGTGTCTCCCCGGATTCCTGCATGGGCGCCCTAAGCTCCGGTGCGGCTGGGGCTGTGCCAGCAGCAGGGGCTGTGCCAGGGGCAGGGAGCGCGGGCCAAGGGGCCGGATGGTGTGGCTGGCTCCTGGTTTCCGAGACTCCCCAGCCCGGCCCTGCGGCCACACCCAGGAAACTCCGACTAAGCTTCCTCTTCCGCTGAGCAAAGGCCGACATCACTCGTCCTTTTACAAATCTTTGCTAAGTAAACAAGGGGATGAATGAATGATGCGCTGCATAGAAATCACTGCCTTATGTCGACTGCAGAAAACAGCTGGGTGACGCAGGCGGCCTGGAGCCTCACGGCCTTGAGAGGGATTAAGTGATCGGTGGACGTCACATCAACAGAGGAGGAGAGAATGAATGGGGACACAGTGTACTGGGCACTCATTAAAAATAGATGCGTAAGAGCTCCCCTCTACAAGCTCTCCGCCTTGTTTTCCGAGTATAGTGAGGAATTTTTCTCTCTTTGGATCCTGAAACATGTTGGGAAGATTACAACAGAAGCATTTCCACCAAGCCGAAAGCTTTCTGTGGAATAAAGCTCGTGGAGCTGCAAAGATGGTGGCTAAACATGTGTTTGCTCAGTAAACCACACAGAGCAAACAGACACTTCCAAAGCAACCTTAGCGAAGCCAAAGCAAAGCTAATGACTGTGCTTTCTATTAATTCCTTGTCCTGGAACGTTCTGAAGTGAAGGCGAGGTGCTCTGGGAGGGAGGGGTCCCTCCTGGGACAGAGCGGGGCTCACGTTAGAGGTGCCCTTCAAGTACCATGACTGCCCTTTCTGTGTTAATACTGTGTGCTGGTTTGGGCAGGTGGCAGCTAGTGCTGCTGCCTCCGCTTGGATGAGTATCACAGGGGAAGAGGTTCCCGGGTTCCCGCTGTGGCAGCTACCGGGGAAGAGCTGGCTTCTTGGCTTATGATGTGCGGCAGTTTCCTCTGTGGCAGGGGTGAGGCTGTGTTCACAGCCCTCCTTGTGCCAGACAAAGCGCTTGACCGGGCACTGCAGGCGCGTCCTGGGGCCTCGGGCAGGGGAAGGCTTTGCCCGTGTAGACAGACGCAGGAGGGCCAGGCACGTGATGCTGCCGCACAAAAGATTCCTGATCTGCAGCTTCTACCTGGCCGAGGTGCTTTATGTACATGGGTGCATACACACACACACACATGCACACACACATATACACACATGCACACACACATCTCACATGGACATTCATGTGAACGGGCCCTAAACACCCTAAATAGGTGTGTGGAACAATCTACTAATTCATGCAGTTTGCCAAACCCTACAGCATCAGCCAAATCCTCCCCTTACATCGGAGGCAGAGAGTTCTAAGTGAAGAACATTCATGTGATTTTTCATGATAAGAACTAAGTAGGTATTTATCAGGATGGCAATGTTTCTGGGAAGGCTTCTCACACAGACCAGCTCTGTGAACACCCACCGAGTCTACTGGGTTCCGGGTACCCCATCGAGTCACCTGGCTGCTCCCATAAGGTTCCTCGGAGGTGACTCCAGAGGCCAATGGGTGCGAGCGCTCCGTCCAGCAAACAGAGTCCTCACCTCCTCTAAACTGTCCCTGCTCTCCAGCTCTTAGCTCACTGTAACTACGCCGGCAATTCTCAATTTCATGGGAGGAATGATGTTTTGCCTCCTCAAAAGTAAATTTTCCTTCCATCAGTCTCAGGGAAATTAGACTCTAGTCCTTTTCTAGGCTTTGGCACAGTGGGTCTCTCCACGCCCTCTGCTTCTGCCAGAAAATCACTGCATCTTCAGTGGTTAGTGTCACGTAAGACGATCTCAGCTCCCCACACAGAATTGCTGTTAGCGACGCACGAGGCTATAATTTTCTCTCCATGACTGCCTCCCAGTTTGTTTATTAGTAATTGACTCGGAGAATATTATCTAGGTGGGGATCAAGCAATTTCTTAAAATGATGAAACAAATATTATTAGCAAAAGCTGCTATAAAGGACAATTGAAGTGAAAGCAATGAATTGCTTCAGAAAACTTGGCTTTGTCATGATCACTGCAGAGTCTGCTATGAAACGTTTTTGCAAAATATGCCAGTTTTAAGTAACAGGTCTTAAACTAAGATAATTTAAGATGAAAAATGGCTCACTTTTGTGCATTGATTCCATCAATTGCTTGAATCATCCTTTCATTCAATTCTTCTTCAAATCTTTTTTTTTGTGACTTGGTTCTATATGGAAAAAGAAATAGAATGGGTTAAAAAAAAGTAGTACTAAAATAAATAACAGTCCTATTTTTCTCGGATGCCCACATTTCTGTCTAATTTTCAAAAGAAAAGAGAACATAATCTATGAGCAGATTTACTCTATTAACATAAACCACTCTGTTCATGGAGTCTATTTACCACGTGGTTCACTATGGAAGCTAGTGTATCTTATATTGAAGGTGTAATTCATTAGGCTTTAAAAGTGAATACTGAAAGATACTTATTTGCTCTCTAAGATAAAAGAACTTTCTCTCCTAAGTGGCATATTAATTAGCCTTAGATACACTGCTTTCCTAAACTTTATTTCTTAAAGAGAATATTAAAGGTCTGGAAATTCCCCTGCAAGACTTTGGTTTGGTTGACAAGTCATTCCTTTTCCATATTTTCCTCAGTTAGGTTTCAAGAACTTGCAAAACTCTACTCTTATTTTCAGCATAGCAAAGCTTAATTGTGTGTATTTAAATGTTCCCTAGTTTTCACAAGCATTATTCACAGAAAATGCCTTATATTTATAGGCTACCTCACTTTGTCTTAATCTTCACCCACAATGTAAGCTGTTTACCGAGGAGATCACACTAAATGCTAGGAGCCCCTTAAAGACAACTTGATGATTCCCCGGAGAAGGATGTGAAGGAGGCAGCTGGATCGGCACCCCTTTGTAAAAGTTAGGATCTACTGCAAAGCTGGACAAGCTCAGCCTTGCTCTTGTCAACTGGCTGTAACAAGGCTGGGCCTTCTGTTTCGAAGCAGGAAAAGATTCTGTGCATCCCAGTGGGTTAACTCTTATGTGAATTTACCTTATAATCTGGAAGAAAAATAACACACTTCAAGATCAGAATTGTCTCTAGGTAGAGCTAGGAAGACCATGAAATATGCACTGTCATATTTATCATTCATCTGCAATTACGTCTCACAGAATTATCATTGATGAGATAAATGGGGTTTCCTCTTCTAGCATCTTACGTTAATAAATCTGTGCTTCTGCTCTTTTTAAACAAGTTGAAGGCAATGTTGATTCAAAACCCAGAGTGTAATGAAGTGATTTTGCATACCAGACCAATCTATTTGAACAAGACAAATTAATTTTTAGCCTCTGCTTTTGGTGCTAAGGTCTTGAGTAAGCTAGGTGTGCACTCTACCCTGCAGCTACACCCTACCTCCCTCATCTTTGTTCAAAGAGTGAAGAATCTTAGCTAGCAGTCACTAGTATGACTCAGTCTCATGGATAGGTGAGGAGCCCTATGGGACATGATGAGCAACTGAGATTTTTCATTGTTAATTTGTTGGTCCCACTACTAGACTTGAGTTTTTTTTTTTTTTTACTTCAATTTGATGAAGCTCACAGGAAAATACACATCATCAGTTTTTTGCCCAGCCTAACAGAGGTATTACCTTTGTTATTCTCCTTAGGACTGGCACAAATAATGCCTGTAGAGGGCTCAACATCATCAGTGTGGCAGAGGAAATAATCCATAAACTGCACACCAGTTATCTGAGCTCACTAATTATCTGAATCACAATTCTGACACACAGCCAGTTATCTGTAACTTTTGGACCTTCAATCTGGAGACGATAAGGTGCCCAGAGAGCTGATGGTTCTGAGGACCTGCTGATGAGGCAGTCAGGACTTTGTCCCTCTCATTCCAGCACTGCTGACTCCTGTCCTTGCGTCTGATTCTGACCCCAGGTTGGCGGTCCTGTTGCTCTGGGTGCCAATCTCGCTAACTTGTTGCATTCATTCTCTCAGGACCCTTCCTTAGATTTGAAGGGGCTGGTGATGGTCGCTCTCGGCTAGGCTGGAGCTGCAGACAGCTTTCCAAGAGTCTATCTCCCAAAGCCAGAAGTGGGAGGAAGCCCAGTTGGGTTCAGCTCAACAGCACTGTTCTTTCCACAGGCCTGGAGGCCACAAAGAAAAACCACCCCAGAAGATAGCAGAAGAAATACGGAACACGCTCTTTGGAAACTGGGCAGGGCAGAGGCGTGGTGAGGAATGATGGCTCTAGAGTCACAGAGCCTGGCACACCTCCTGGCATCATTTTTACCAGCCATGTGCCTGGGACTCCTCCTGAGCTCCTCCCCTTCCACATGATCCTACAACAGCATCTCCTGCACAGCGGTGCCAAGAGTATGAAAGCTGATTTTCCTATTGCTCAACGGAGATGAAACTAATAGCTTTGGTCACCGTGTTTAGGCTGCCCCATGCCAGGACATACTGCCACCGGAACGTTGACTTCCGCGAGGCACACTGGTGAGCAGGCTCTCGAAGCGCGATGGCACGGAGAGCGCCACAGGCAGCACAAGGAGCCCATGAGACTCCTGGGACAGCAGCTCACACACTGCTGCCTTCTCTCTGGCTTCAAAGCTGCCTCTTATGGGTTCTTAACATTAGCTTAAGTTTTCCTAAATATGGTACGTGCTGCTATAAATCAAAGCTTTGAAGGTCCACGAACTGGGGTGTTTACACACACATAAGGAATGTAAGCATTACATTTTGAGTCTAACATTTCAAATTGTGCATGACATATGAATAGAGAGCATTACAATCAATGAAGTCATGAAAGAGGATTCTTTAGAAATATGTGCTACTGCCAGGGTTTGGGAGGTGAAGACCTAAATGCATTAGTTCTCTATGAGAAAATAGTTTCTCTATGAGAAAATATACTGAATCTCCTATTTTTTCTTCTGTGTCTGTACCTATTGAGGCCTCAGATAAAACGACCTCTGGGAAGACAGAAAGGCCGCTTTACTTTCGAGCTTATTCCTCCTGTTACTCATCTCCCGACGGAAGTGTGAGCGCCAACGGCAGAGGGACAGGGTCCCCAGGGTAATGTGGGAGCCGCAGCGCGGGTAGTGAAGGGTGGTGGAAACGTTTTCCTTTGGTGGGCAGGATGGCAGCTCCTCCTTTCACTATAAAAGGCACATTTACTTTGTCTTTATCTTTAGCATGAAACACAAAAATTAATTTTAAGCAATACATTCATTTTATAATAATTCAGTTTTTGCAAAAATCCATTTATACATTCATTCTGCAACAGATTAATATTAAGAAGAGTTAGCTCCAAATGCGAAAGTGATTACCAGGTGCTGTTTTCCTTTGCCTTCCCTTGATTCTAATGGCAAACACTAATAATCTTATTTTTAGAAGTGAGAAGCTATTTAATAGGGGTTTTCTCAAGTAGCTGCTCTTTTGGAAGAAGGCTCTGAAATGACTATGATTGATTATAATTGCTTTCAGAAATAAATAAATGCAATAAGCTTTAAAAAAATTAGATAGTAAAAATTATACCATACCTTAAGGTGCGATTTTGAAAATTATGCTGACCCATTGGCACATCCTATATGAAGAAAGTTTATCAGTTACTAAGATATTTCAAGAAGAATGCTGCATTAATAATGATAAATAATATGTTTCTTGTTTATAAAAACTGCCAGCTAGAAAACAAATGATTAGCAGTGGGAAGCAAATGGGCTTAACCATAAATGTGAAGCAGATTTAAAACCTCATTTATATTTAGAGTATTGATTTAATCTATAAACTATAGATGTTGAAGTGTTAAGATCATTGCCTGATTTTTAAAAATCTGCATCCTGATATTTAAAAATCTGATTTACATGACGGCCTGCAGACCATCTTTATTAGAGTTACCATCAGCAACTTACAGTCAAATGAAAATAAATTTCGTATCAAACAATATATGCTCTAGAACCAAAAAGGAGCTGTGAAATCTATTATCAATCCTCACTGAGTAACTGAGTTATTAAGAAATCTACCACAGGTTAAGTAAGTGAAATCAAGAAACTTGGGCCAGAAAGAAGAAATGGACAGAAAATTAATGAAGGTCTAGGAAGACGAACAGAAAAGGTACTAGGAAAATTCATTGCTAAATATCAGAAAGAGAATTTTTTTTTAAAAAATTCATTTATACATTGATAGTAGAAATTAAGAGTTGGAATAAAATTGCTCTAAAGAAACTTTTGTTAGCTAGATTAGGAGTCATATTTAAACTAAGAAAAGGTAACATTTTTAAAAAAGTAATTGGACTCCATGCTTTACGACAGAGTAAGATAATGTATTATTCAACGTAGAGTTAATGAAATTCTGCATGGGGGATTAAATAAAAGAAATAATTTTTGGCAAAGACAGTTGTTCTACCTGGAAATGTATCAATACAAATTGCAATGAGGTATTTCTGAGAACAAGTGAGAGACACAGCTAAGTGAAAGTGGTCTGAGCTTCATATGCTAGTGAGAGACGTTGGATGCTCTTAAAATATCCTTTATTGGTGCTAAGACAACGTGAGCCCTGGCTTTGAACCTGCAGCAAGAGAGAGACCAGATAGTTAACAAAACTGAGCTCACACAAAAAGTCCTCCATGTTTTATAAACAGGTTTCTGCAGTTGGAAGCCATGGGCTGTCCTGGCCTCTACTGAAAAGGGTTTAACTCACTGTGATAGAGTCACGTCAGCCTAAAGTCATTCCTGAGCCTCCACGGCCGGGTAACGAGGGACACAGTCACCTCAGTGTCACACAACAGACTGGTAAGAAATAATGACCACAACTAAACACTCGAAGAATTAAGACTTGTTCCCCAAACGTACTCAGGAGGAATAGTAGAGACACTCACATACCAATATTTGTACATGATTCATATTTCTTAAAAGCCAATCAACTGGTCAACTAACCAAGACCTGTTGAGTAAAAATCTTGAGATTCAATTATTAGCCATGAACATAAACAGTAAAGGCAGCACTCAACCACAATTATCCAAGCCATTCTTTTTTATAATAATACGAATGCATTAATTTTCATTGGGAACTAAATTAATTCTGTGATCCTAGGATGCTTCTTCCTAACCTACCCCAGACCTCCCTCCGGAACCATTTTCCTCTTCATGATTTCAACCTGATCTAGTGCTTCAAATATTACCTAAAATGCAATGATTCTCGTGGTCTTTCTTGGGAAGTTTCTCCCAAGTTCAGACCCTGCCCAGGCATCCATCCCTCCCTCCCTGCTGCACTTAGATGTCTACCAGGCATGTAAAGCAGTGTGTTAAGCACAGTCTTAACCTTTTCCCCTTCAATACTTAACTTCTGCCTTGCATTCGGCGCCTTCGTTTATGACGTCATCCGCCTCTCCACTGCGGAACCTCCTCCTCACTCTCTCAGAGCCAATCCCCCGCCAGCTCTCATTTCTCAACTTCAGGCCTCGATCTGACTTCACAGCCCCCATTGCTGGAAGTCTTAGGTAAGAGGGGATCAGTCTCACTCGGACTCTTGCATTCTTGCCCCTTTATTCCAAACCATAAACATGTCACATTTCACCCCCATTTAAAATCTACCATGGCTTCCCACTGCCCTCGGAATGCTTCTCTAGAGCTGGTCCTGGTGTGTGCTTTGGTGATGGTCTCATGGGTCAGCCTGCTGTCCAGTCCCCATTTTTCAGTTCAACAGAGCATGGAGGAAGTTGGCCAAATGAAGTTAATTGAGCCAAATCAAGAATGTTAGTTAAATCAAATCAAGAATGGTGAGCCCCTACCTGGGCTTAGGGATTCACTTAAGACTGGGGGGATGGGGTCCAGTGAGAGTTAAAAATTCACTGTCATCAGACAGCCTGGCATGTTTCTCCCTAACAGCCAGCGAGAATCAAGCACTTTATTTATTGCATTTTATTTATTTGTTGCATTTTATTTTATTTTTTAACTTCCATTGCTTCCATAATACAGTTAATGCCTTCAGGTAGAACTATACTCACAGGTAGTTTTAAGACCTAATGATACCACTGGGATTATTCTAAATGCTTATGTATCTTTACCTTTCCTTCCTCCCCTGGGGCACTTTCTGTTTCCCTTTCCTGTATCACTGCTCGGGTCACTGTTGGAAGGGACTTGGGTACTTCACTCTGTGCTGGAGTAGGGCTGATGTGAATGGGGGGCCTTCGATCACTGCAGCGGAGCGGGCACTGTGCTGCCCGCATACCGTGAACACCTGGGCTTTTTACACAGACCCCGAGGACATTCTGCCTTTCTTTGTCTTTGTGTTATGATGCTCAAGGCTTCCTTCTTCATGACACAAAAAGGAACGTCCTAGCTTAAAACAACAGCTCAGTTGTTAAAACAATAGTCGCTACTGTCAACTGCGTTCAGTGCCGCAGGTGGATTATAAAGTTAAAATGCCGTCGGTGTAGGCTGGCACCCCGAGCAGTGTGGCCTGGGCGTCATCCGAGCGCACTGCCGGGGTGCAGCTTTGTGTGGGGCGCGCGGCCTCCTCGGGGTCCTGCCCACGCGCGTGGGGGCTCACCATGGTGCTGATCTTGCCGTTCTCGGTGGTCATGCTGTCTCTGTGGTGCAGATGTGCGAAGGGCTTGGCCGCCCCCCACGACTCCAAGTACCGGGTCATGCGCACGGAGGCCCTCATCTTGGGTCCGTCCAGGGTGTGGCGGGGTCTGAAGAGATGCTGGGGACTCCGCCGCTCTCCCTTGAGAGAAGAAACAGAGCGTGACGCCCGGTGCCCACCGCTCCGTGCCCTGTCCTCTCTCCTCTCCCTGACAAGGCTGGTGCAGCCAGTGCCACCCACTCACCCATGCCCGCTGCCCTCGTCCCTTCATGGGGCTGAGGACAAGCTACCCGAGGGGAGCGTTTCACCACCGAGCAAGGCTTAGCAGTGACTGATGCTCAGGAGAAAGGAATAGACCTGTTAGCGGACATTTGTAGGCGCTAATGCCTTCAGCTTCCTCTCGACGGCTGGACTCTTCTGGTGACAGCCGGATCTGGGCGTCTCCTGTGAGAAGCAAGCCCGCCCGTCCCTAGTGTGCTGTCCCCGTGTGAGCAGAACACACTCTCTGCACACTTCCTATCACTCTACATGTGCTGCTGCAGGGCCCGTGCTGGTCTCCAGAACTATCACCACGCTAGCTGGAAGTTTGTCTCCAATGGTGACACTTGGGTTTCAGGACACCATCACGAGAAAAGGACTTGTGCTTGAGGGACATTTCGGGATACTGCTCATCCTGGTTCGGAAGTCTGTCTTGGTGAGGTCTGTAGACTTTGCTGGCTTTGTGACTAGTGGAAAGCTACCAAACCCATTCGGGGTCTTAATCTGTGAACAGTGAATCATGAAGGTCAGTGTCTTTCTGGCAGGAATTTGAGAAGCGGCCCGTGGTCCAGCCTTACCCACAGTGCGACACACTAAGAGGTGGCTTCTTGCTCTCTGACCGGCTGGTGATGGAGGATGTTGCCA